>JAAEAF010007243.1:0-36957 GCA_011037195.1 Triatoma infestans
TAGATTAACGTTTTAGTTAATTAAGAATAAAAACAAAATTAGCAAAACTAAAACTAAAATATGAAGTATGAATTTAATTTTATTTAAAAATATATTTACTGATATTAATTCATAAAGAGAACGTCCCTTATAGGCGAATATTTGCCCGCTATACTGTACGTATATCGATTAACAAGCTGTCATTTACTCTCAATATATAATATTAAACAATGCATTATGGAGTACATACTTGAGTGAAATTTAGGTGTCAAATGCAATTAATTGTTCAAGACAAGGCTAAATGTCATGTTTACAACATGAATGTGTGGGATATGTCTTGAAATATGATTGAAGGATCATTTTCTTTAACTTAAAGTTCAAATTATATTTCGGTTTAAAAATGTAATTGCAGTAAAAATTAAATAAATCATTTCTGAAATATATTTTTATATCATTAAATGACATATAACTGAATACAATTGAATATTTAGTATATTAATTGTAGCCATATATAAGCTACCCCTTCGTTATGAAATGAAACAAAAAAATGCAAGAAGCACAAATATGATATTCCGTTTGAGAATAATACCGTATGGAATGATTTGGTCTATATCCTAAACCAGAAAATAAGGTGGGTTGAGGTGAGGGGCAATAAGAAGTAGGGTGACAAATTTTTCCTACTTTCTAAAAGGCTAAATTTAGTGTAATTTTAACTTAGAACATTAGATACCATTTTATGTAACCAGGAATGCCTTTTTGCAAAAAAAAAAAAAAAAAAAAAAAAAGAAAGAATTAAGGGCAGTAAAATGATTACCGGCAAGAATAATCCTCCTTTCACGATCCGGCAATAAACAATCGGTTAGGAAGCGAGTTATCTCCAACCGTTGAATGACTTCTTGCGAAAGAAATGACCTTTTTCAAGTTCCTCTACAAACTGAATTGGGTTAAATATCCCTTACGAATTAACGCCAAACATTTTATTAAATGATATATATACATCAGAGGAACTAAATTGATTATTGATGACAACCAAATAATTTGATTTGTTCATTCGATCGAAATAAAGACACTATCTCTGCCTTTCTATCCTATCCAATGCCACCCACAGACGATCACACTCATTCCACCAATTGTCACCTAGAAAACAGCTTTTTCCTCTTATTTCAGATTATGAAAATAATATGACCGAACGTTAAACCTATCAAACTGAAAGGTAAGCAGAATCATTCGCCCTATTGGATCCGATAGTAAGTCTTAGCGAACAAACTGTTTCTGAAGTTATGGATGGCGCTAATTTACGGTGACATTAATACACAAGAGAGAAGCGGATCCATTTTTACTTTCTCTTACTCCTAGTAAGAGGAAGTATTGTAATCGTGTCAAATTTTCGATATCCGTTTTGAGGTCCCCTGAGTCCAAAAAGTGGTTTTTAGCAAATGGTCTGTGTGTGTCCGTGTGTGTGTATGTATGTATGTGAACAGCATAGCTCAAAAACGAAAAATCGTAGAAATTTGAAATTGGATATTCCGTTTAGAGGTCACCATGGGATCTGACTGTACGTTATCTGTAAAAATTCCTCAACCGGAAGTACCACTTTACTAGTTGGATTTTTTACTTTTTTGCGATTTTCTCAAAAATCGCTCCGACGATTTTCTTTAAACTTTAAACATCAACCACACATTCAAAGAGCTACAACTTTTATTAGAAACATTTCTCCGGGAAAATGCATTGAAGGAACTTTTGGGGGAGGGATGGGGTTAGGTTTCCATCTAAAGTGCTATTTCAGTTTATTAGACAATTCTGCCATCTAAATAATGTTAATTAGAATTAAATATGTTGTTGAACTGCTGAGTTTGAAAAAAATCGGATAACCGGAAGTGCGTTTACTTTACCACTTTACTAAATGATTTATTCACTTTTTCGCAATTTTTTCAAAAATGGCTTTGACGATTTTTTTGAAACTTCGTATATAAACTGAAACATGCAAAGAATTCACAACTTTTATATAAACATTTCTTGGGAATTTCTTTTAAGAGCACTTGTAGGGAGGGGTGGCGGTTAGCTTTTCATCAAAGGGGTATCTAAACTCATGATTATACAATGCTATCATCCAAACATAATTAATTCGAAATAAATAGTGGCTGAAATCCGAGTTTCAAGGAAATTAGTTAACCGGAAGTGCGCTTTTACTGAACGTTTTTTTCCAGTTTTCGTCGTATTTGAATTAATTTGGTACACAAAGTATAAAAATTTGTCAATTATAATTTTGAGAACTGGAGTAAGAGAAAGTTGTGTGAGTGTTTCACACCAGATTTTTTTTATTAAATATTCAATATCAGTTGTAAAAATTTTTATTTAATAAACACTAGTTAAAATGGAATTAAAGTTCATAACTTTAATTATTTAATCACAATTAATTTTAACCATATTCATTAAAAATAATAAAAATAATAAAACTAATAAATATTAGTATATTTAATAATAGATAGCGATTGTGATAGTTAGGATTAATTACTAACATGATTAACAACTAAATATGTCTAATTTTTACTTTCTCTTAATTTTAAAAGGAAGTATTAGTCTTTAGTGATGGACAGTGTTGTCTGTTACGAGATAACACTGTCCGTAGGTCGGCAGTGCACTGAGAAGGCTCCGGTCGCCAATGACCATAGATGTTGACGCGCCTTAAATTAAAAAAAGAAAAAAAAGTATATCAATAATATTTCTAGATGACAGCAGTGTCATACAATCTATTGCCATATTCACTATCTGTTGCTAAAACTAACATGCTTAATATGTCGCGCTCTTCACCAACTATTTGGTTAATAGAATTTATTAAAAGAATTGAATATTAGAGGAGGTTATTGTTTGGTTATGGAGTAAGATATGCTTGCAAAGAAGACGACAAGAGGAAATTTAAAATTGTTATGGTTGGTTCCGCAGAGTTGGAAAGCATCAGAGATATTTTCCGTGATAGCCGGCTTCTTTTTGTGGTCATCGACCGGTTTCGGGCGTTCGCCTATCATTAGAATACTTTTTGTTTTACTCCTTGAACTTATTGGGGTGTTGGCGATACTTTGACACCATTAAGCTGTGCGCTTAATGAAAAGCTAACTTTGCCAGGGAGCACTACGTGGAAGCGGTCTCATTTACCCCCCAGCAAACGAATGGCTTCATATATATATACTGACGGATCAACTGACGCCAGTAAGAGGCGAGCCGGAACCGGCATTTTCTCAAAAGCGTTCCAAGAAAGCATTCCTCTTCCGAACTGGTGTGACAATTATGATGGGGAAATGTACGCTGTATGTGTCCCTAGACTTTATGAGCACTAGGCCTGAGTGTTGCTGATCGATTCCCAGTCGGTTATACGATCGCTTACATCACCGGAAACCAGCGAAGGTTGGCTAGAGCTGCGTGTAAAAAAAAACATTAGCCGCCTGACTAAAGCGGGTAAACTCATTTTATTGCAGTGGATACCGGGCCACTGCGGAATTTACGGGAACGAGCAAGCTGATCGTTTGGCTAAGGAGGGATCGAAAAAAGAACAACCTCACCTACCCGTTCCACTAAGAAATTTAAAGGCTCTATGTGGCGGCTTGCCCCCAGGTCATTCTCGTCGCGATTTTCCAGCCAGGGCTTCCTGGCGTTTTTGTTTTGTTTGTTTGTTTTTTAATTTAATTTTTTGATATAACAGAGAAAATACCAGAGACCATATGTTTTTATATATATAGCCAGAATAATAAAATTATATAGAAGTCAGTCAAGTTCGCACTGCATTACCTGTAACATACAGAGAACTTAATAAAGAAGATTTTTGTTGTTGTGTACGTAGTAGCTTCATTTGTAGTGATACGACACTAGCCCACAGGTGTGGGCGCAGCTACACTCTAGTATCGTCGTCATTAAGGGATATATGGCACAATAAGTACAGAGAAAAGGAAGCTGGACGAAAGTGGGAGAAATTGGTGGAAGCAAGCGGCAGGATTCCCGCCACTCTTCCGCATTCGGTTGCTGTTGCCTACTTCCGTATGCTGACGGGCCACGATCAGCTACATAAGCACCTCCACCGTATAGGGATTGTTGACCCCCCCCATTGCCCTTTGTGCGGCGGGGTAGACATAGCAGGGGAGCATTTAGCTCTCTGCTCCGAACTAACAGATGTTACATCATCTGTGCAATCCACTTTCGTGTATGATGCACATTTATACTGGGCTGCCAGAAGAAGAATGGCCGAAAGGCCAAACTAATGGCGTTGTAAAAAAAAAAAAAAAATACTTTTTGTCAAACAGTGCGATAACGTAATTTGCACAGAGCAAATTTCGTTAATACACTTAACAAACAAAAATTATCCTGATTTTGGGCGAACGCCCAAAACTGGTCGATGATGACCACAAAAAGAAGCAGTTTATCACAGAAAATATCTCTGAAAATTTAAAAATTGGGAAGTATGAGAAGTGGTAACAGAATTGTAAATTTTCTCTTCTCGGACTTATTTGCAAGCACATCTTACTCCCATAATCACACAACAATCTCCCCTTCTTACATTCATTCAAATCTCTATCCTTCCTTAACAGGTATCGCATCTTTTTTAATTTTTAATATATTTTAATCTCTTAATGTTCTGGTTTTTATTCTTTTAATTGTATTTTTTATATACATTTGTGTTGATATCTCAGTTATATTCTTAAGAGTTTCAACGTTGTTTCTTACTCATTATTTAATTTATTGTTTATTTCTCTTTGTTTTTTTTTTATGTAGTTCCTGAGGAAGGACACCAAAAGCCGTCAGAAACGTCGAATAAACTTGTAAAGATAAGAAGTTTTCTTTGTTCGGGCCCCAGCCATTTAATATTTTGCTCGTTCATTTATTCAAAGTTCTGAGATATATTTAAAAAAAAGAAAATATGTCTGTAACACCTGTTCTTTATTAGTATCTATTAGTACTAGTTTAGTTGTTTATTATAATGATCTGTCTTATATTCACAGTTATTAGTTACAATTAAGAAATGTAAGTTAACTTTAAGTAATTAGAAAACCTTTTATAATATCATCTGTACCATCTTTTTGTAACATTGATGATAATTACATATTAATGGAAATGTCTGCGAAAATACTGATTTAGTATATTTTAATCGACCTGACTAAAGTCACAAAAATAAATTTAAGTGAGAAAAATACAAACCGTAGTCAAAAGAACACACATTGGGAATATATATGTATATATATCAGGTCTATATCTACATTATATGTCTAAAAAAAACAAAAAAACAAATAAGGTTAACCTGGCAGTAAGGTTAACCTGGCACCCCCACGGGACCCATATAAAGTTTAAAAGCAAAGATAAAAATCCCTTTAATGATAAAATTCAAATATAACTTAATTGGAATAAATTCCCAAGATTTTTTTTAGAATTTTTATCAAAAATTGGATGCAACCATTTTTTATCTTCATATTTCGCAACTAGCTACATGGATTTTGATTTTGCTCCTGACCGATTTCGGATTTTCATCCATCGTCAGAGAAAATTCACGAAGTTCGTGTAGACAGAGTTCACTTCAACGTAATGTTTCTGTTACACTTACACTTGTTAGTTGTATGTATGTGCGGGAGGTTATAAGTTTATGTTACTATGTGTGTGTGTGTGTGTGTGTGTGTGTGTGTTTCATGACAAAGTGGAATTTTTATAAATTATGTTTAGGCATTAGAAAATAGTGTATAATAAATAGCATATTTTGAAGGCTAATTTATAACTAAATTTTAATAGTGTTGTTAAATATGCTCAGTGTTTTATAAAGTCATTTTTATTAGAGGGGGGGGCGATAAGTTATTTCAGGAGTAAACTGTACTAATAAGAATAGAAAATAAAGAATCCGCCCCACCTCTTATAAAAATGACTTGATAAAACACTGAGCATACTTAACACCACTAAAAAAATTTAGTTATAAAGTATTCCACAAAACATGCTATTTAATATACACTATTTTCTAATGTATAATCATAATTTATAATAATAATTCCATTTTGTCACATGCACACATAGTAACATGACCTTATAACCTTCCTCACATACAAACAATCAACCAACCAATAAGTATCGGAGTGTAACCATTGCGTTGAAGTGAACTCTGCACAAACTTGGTGAATTTGCTCTGACGATGGATGAAAATCCGAAACCGGTCAGGTACAAAATCAATATGCATGCTACGACGGATAAAATACCAGATGTTATCCTTCATTGCGGACCCACCCACATTTTCAAATGTATAGATATACTTGGGAAATATATCGCAATACTTTTATTGGGAACATTTTCCGCAGAAAAGAAAAATTGAATGGTTTTAGAAGAAGCGCAAAGTTAAGTTGTGTACTGTGCTTTTTAATGACTCTTGAAATAATCACAATTTTATGATAAAATTACTATGTTATTACTGAGTTTTCATAGATGAATCGACAGCAATTTGGCTGGTTTTAAAATAGGTCAGGAATATGTGCAGCTTACGAGAGGTTGTGACAAAGATAGTCCTGAATAGACCTTAACGGCAAGAGCAATTATAATAATGCAAATATTCTAATTATAATTAACATAATATTAAAAAAGGAATTAGCTAGAAGGTAGGCTGACTAATAGCATTCAATGAACCCCTTTAGCATATTATGAAACTTAACGCTACAGATTCCTCAGAACCGTAAACTTGCACTTGCTTGCAAAACTTGCAGTGTCTAAAGACACGTTAGCCGCCACCACCTGTGGGAATGTGAGTGCCATACTAATGGGAAAGAAGATGTAGGATAGTACGATTTGAACTTACATCTCAACAGGTCGCCAGGACAATGATACTTGCCAACTTCTCTTAAAAATCCTTCTGACATCCGCTTCTACAAAAGAATGATGGGCATGTGAACAGAAGTGGATTTACTGACGAGATCCTAAGAAAGAAAGGTAGTTCATGGCTGGATTGCGGTCAAACGTCATTAGTGAAGTGAACTCTCTGCACGAACTTGGTGAATTTGCTCTGACGATGGATGAAATCCGAAACCGGTCAGGAACAAAATCAATATGCATGCTACGACGGATAAAATACCAGATATTATCCTTCATTGCGGACCCACCCACATTTTCAAATATATAGATATTGGTGAGAATCCAACGTCATTGGTGAGGGGAGAATTTGTAAAAAAGTTGATGTTAATCGATGTACATTTTCTGGAACTATAAAGGAGTATCATCAGACATATTTCCCGTGATACCCTGCTTCTTTTTGTGGTCATCGACCGGTTTCTGGTGTTCACCCATCATCAGGATGTTTTGTCAAAACAGTGTAATAACATAGGCTTGCAAAGGGCAAATTTAGTTGATACATTCAACACAAAATAAGTTTGCTCTGTGCAAGCCTGTGTTATCACATTGTTTTGACAAAACATCCTGATGATGGGCGAACGGACCGAAACCGGAACTCCCCTCAGCTATACCCAACCACAACACTATGAAGGAATAGGTTCCAGTATAGACTTTCCATGAATTCCAACCTTCAGTGCCGACCAACTAGGTACTCAAAATTTGCCCAGCGTTATCCAGCTTTGGTCAATAGAAAAGTAAGTTCTGTACCAGCAAAATAACGCTCGTCATACCTTTCGTATGACTAAAGAAAAAAAATTGAAGGACTTGATGGCATTGAACTTTTTTCATACCCACCCCATGGTCCAAGACTTAGCTCCATCCGTCTACCATTTGTTTCGGTCCACGGCAGATTTTCTTTTCGGGAAGTAAAAATTTAATAATTTCACCGAATATGAAACTGGAGTGCAGAAGTTTTTTGATGCAGAACCCAAGGAATGATATCAGTGAGGAATCCAATAGCTGGAAGAAAGATGGATTATAAAAGTCAATCATAATTGATTCATAACGTGTTTAATAAAAATACATGAAAGGTAATAAAATGACTGACTTTTTTTCACTTTCTCTTAGTCCTCCTGTTAAGAGGAAGTATTTTATAATCGTGTCAAATTTTCGATATTGAGTTTTGACCGGAAATATCCATTTTGTGGTCCCCTGAGTCCAAAAAAATTTGTTTTTAGAAAATGGCCTGTGTGTGTACGAATATGTGTATTTATGTATGTGAACAGCATAGCTCAAAAAAGAAAAATCGTAGAAAGTTCAAACTTGATATTCCGTTTAGATACCATGGGATTCGTCTGTTCGTCCTCGATCAAAATTCCTCAACCGGAAGTTCCATTTACTTAATGTTTTTTTTTTTTTTACTTTCTTGCGATTTTCTAAAATATGGCTCTGACGATTTTGTTCAAACTTGGTATATCAACTACATATATTTTTCATTATACATAGATATTTTATTTAAAACATTTCTCTGGAAAAATTCATTTAAGGGCATTTTTGTGGGATGGGTGGGGTTACGGTTTCCTCTAAAGTACTATTTCAGTTTATTACACAATTCTATCATTATTACACACAATTTAAATTAAATGTGGTGTTGAAATTCCGAGTTTAAAAAAAAATCGGATGACCAGAAGTCGTTTTTACTAGGAAGTATTTTTCAATTTTTACGATTTTCTCCATAAAAACATCGATGAATTTCATTAAATTTGGTTTACAAACTATAAAATTTGTCAATCACAATTTTAAAAACTGGAGTAGGAGAATGTGCGTGAGTGTATCACACCAGATTTTTTTTTTTGTAATGTACCCTGTACATTACGCTGTATTTATACAGATGATGCGAGCATAATACTTACATAATATGTAATTATCTCTATATTACATATGTATAAAGTTTAATCATTAAAATTTACATTACATTAAGGGTACGAACTTGGTATTTAGAAAACTTTATAAAATATAAATTTTGAATATTTCTATATGTAAAATAGGTAACAGTTTAAGAAATAAGATAAAAGTGCACCTACTTAATGCGTGCCTGGCAGGTATATTACTAGATATAAATATTAACTTTAATAAGATTCGCAAGGGGAAGGTGAAAACTTAGTTATTGTTGAATAATGTTGTGTGTGTGTGGGAGGAGATGGTATGGACCGGAATTATGGACTCAGGTTTGTTATGAAAACACTTTTAGAATACTTAAAACATTACTTTCAAGTTTGAGAATTTACACTTTTGAAGAGAAACATTTGAATATGTTTAACTTTTGGCAAGTTTATGGCTAAGTTTCACAAGGATGGTGCGAGGGTGAGCAGGAGTAATGGAGGGAGGGAGAGAGATTGTAGGAAGTGATATAGGTAAGAAGTACAGTAAGACTCTTTAAGTTTCGTTTTGTTAGAGGAATGCCAGATTTATTTCATTCAGATTCACAGAAAAATCTTTCTATAATCCCTAGTTTCTTGCTTTATTTATTTATTATTATTTTTTCTTACCTTTAGTAAGAGGAAGTAGTATTGCAATCGTGCCAAATATTTGAAACTGAGTTTGAAAAACTTTATTGTTTTTTTTCTTCACCCCCCCCCCAACCTACCAATTTTTCGAAAACGTCTCAAAAGAAATTTTAAAACTTTTGTATTTACACAGATAAATGCCTAATGCTTTTATTTGTGACATTTTTTAACAAGAAAATTGATTTTTTGTTAGTTTTTGAGGAAGTAGTAACATTAATCTAGTCTTTATTGATATTAAAAAGGCTTATGATTGTGTACCCCAAAGCAAGCTTTGGACAGCTTTAACTGAAATGGGCATAAATCCAACTGTAGTAAGAGCAATTAAAAGATTCTACAAAGATGCCATGTCTAAGGTAAAAATAGGAAAATATTCGTCTTCTGGGTTCCATGTGGCGAATGGATTGCGTCAAGGATGTTGTTTATCGCCCATACTATTTAAGTATTTATATAGAGAAAGTCCTAGAAGACTGGAAGAAAAAATGCAAAAACATGGGAATCAAAATAGATGACAGTACCCACTGCTTATAGTTTACAATTTGCCGACGACCAGTTGATTTTAGCTCAAGACTATTATGACATGGAATATATGACAAGGAAATTGCTAAAAGAATATAATAACTGGGGGCTTAAGGTAAACATGAAATAAATGTAAATATCTAGCAATAGGAGAAATAAGTCAAGATCTGGTACTGGAAGAAGAAATGGGAACAATTAGCCATACTGAGGAATACAAATATCTAGGAGTGAAAATTACAAAAGAAGGAAGACAGGATAAAGAGATCAAATCAAGGATTAACTTGATTAAGCGGGTAATTTCTACATTAAACGGCGTTCTTTGGGATAAACAGGTTACAGCCGACACTAAAAGTAGAATTTTTAAAACAATAATCAGAAGCATTATATCCTATGGGTCAGAAGTTTAGACACTTCCATCAAGATTGAAGGCAAATTTATTGGCATTAGAGATGGGCTTTTGGCGGCGCTCTGCTAGAATTAAGGATCAAGAAAAATCAGATAGAAAGATCAGATATGTAGGAAAGAAAAAATCCGAAATGAAGAGGTGAGAAGAAAAATGAAAGTTCAGAACTTGGTTGTGGAATTTATAGAAACGAGGCAATTAATATGGTATGGCCACACAAAAAGAATGAAAGGGGAAAGATTACCAAAGAAAATTACGGATTAGATACTGGCTGGAAGAAGGAAAAAGGGAAGACCAACCATAAATTGGAGGCAACAAATTCAAAATATTATGCGGGATAGGAATATAGAAGAGGACGAGTGGAAAAACAAAGAAGTATGGAGGGAAGGAAAGGATAGAAGGAATGAAATTTTAGGCACCGGAAAATGTATTTCTACATTATCAAACCGGGATAAAAAAAAAAAAAGTAACTTTAATCCAACTGCCAACTAGGAGATAACTCGTAAGCGATTTAGTCGTTGAAGTCTGTATAGGAGCTATCTCTTTATTGTTGAATTTATCTGTTTAACTCACTTTCCAACATATTCGGGATATATAACCCTAATTAAGACCTAATTGATTTCTGACAAGTATACAACATATGAATCCTTACAAAATTTACTTAGACGATAAAAAATAAAAATCTATTACTTGAATCCTTAAAAGGTTTATAATCGACGTTACTGACGGAATCATAATTCTATCATTCTTGGCAAGAAAGTCATCAAATTCTGATTCAGGTAGATTAGCATTATTGCTCAAATTATTTTTGGGTCAGTTTTTTTTTTTTTAATATCTATATTATGGGGATTATTATATTATTATAATAAATAATACTAAAGAAAGTAGTTAGGGAAATTTACGGACTAAATTGATTTTTACACACACACACACACACACACACACACACAATTTCTCTTACTCCTGTTCTCAAAATTATAATTGACAAATGTTATAGTTTTGTGCACTAAATTTAACGAAATTCGTCGAAAACTAAAAAAAAAATTGTTCAATAAAAGCATATTTCCGGTTTACTAATTTTTCTTGAAACTCGGAATTTTGGCCATCTATTTATTTCTAAGTAATTTTCTTTGGATGATAGAATTGTATAATCAACTATGATAACACTTTAGAGAAAGCTGTAACCCCACTCCTCCCCTAAAAGTGCCCTTAAAATGAATTTTCCCAGAGAAATGTTTTAAATAAAAGATGTAGATCTTTGCATGTTTAGTTTATATACGAAGTTTTAAGAAAATCATCGGAGCCATTTTTGAGAAAATCGAGAAAAAGTGAAAAAAAAAATCATTTAGTAAAGTGTTAAAATAAACGCACTTCCGGTTATCCGATTTTTTCAAACTTGGAATTTCAACAATATATTTAATTCTAAATTAACATTATTTAGATGACAGAATTCACTAATAAACTGAAATAGCACTTTAGATGAAAACCTAACCCCACCCCTCCCCCAGAAGTGTCCTTAAATGAATTTTCCCGGAGAAATGTTACAAATAAAAGTTGTTGCTTTTTGTATGTGTAGTTGGTATTAACAACTCTAAAGAAAATCGTCGGAGCCATTTTTGAGCAAATCGCAAAAACGTAAAAAAAAAACTTGTAAAGTGGTACTTCCGGTTGAGGAATTTTGACAGATAACGTACTGTCAGATCCCATTGTGATACGTAAACGTAATATCAAGATCCAACTTTCTACGGTTTTTCGTTTTGAGCTCTGCTGTTCACATACATGCACAGACACACACACACACACACACACACACGCACGCACGCACACGCACCATTTGCTAAAAACCACTTTTTTGAACTCACGGGACCTCAAAACGGATATTTCCGGTGAAAACTCGATATCGAAAACTTGACACGATTACAATACTTCCTCTTACTTGGAGTTAGAGAAAGTAAAAAACTTAGGCCTGTCAAAAAACTTATTTCTAGCATTCAGGGAACCCCAAAACATGTATTTCCGGTGAAAACTCAATTTCGAAAATCTGGTACGTTCGCACACTGTACAACTGTACTTATGAAAACTATGTACTTACTAAACTATACATTTTTTGGGTAGAGAATAGCTAAGTGGTTAGCGAACTGGACTGCCACGCGGAGGACCCGAGTTCGAGTGCAGCTGTGCTGCGCTTAGATTTTTTCTTCCTAGGAGTCTCTACAGCTCACAATCCGATGATAGACAGTGTTGTCTGCAGCGAGAGAACAATGTCCAGAGACCGGCAGTACACTAAGAAGGCTCCGGGCGCGCGGACCATAGATATTGACGCTCCTTAAATTACAAAAAAAAACTATAAATTTGTCAAATATAATTAATAATTATCATAGTTCATATGATTTCCTACAATATCTTCCCCTATGAAATCCTTGGTAACCAAACATTCCAGCCGACTTCTAGATGCTTTACTAGACGGCCAGACTTGGTATTATTTAGCTGATTTTGGTATTAGCTCATCCTTCTTTGGTTTCATTTGATATCAATTTTATCATTTGATTTCAATTTTGGATCAGAGATATTTTCTCTTCTTTTGTGGTCATCGACCGGTTTCGGGCGTTTGCCCATCATCAGGATGCTTTTTGTCAAACATAGACTTGTATCGAACAAATTTAGTTGATATACTTAAATCTTTGGGTCGGAGATTACGTATCAAAATATCAATACGTTATCAATTTTATCAAATTTGTTCTATGCAAGTCTATGTTATCACAGTGTTTGACAAAAAGATCCTGATGTTGGGCAAATGCCCGAAATCGGTCGATATACTATAAAAAGAAGCGGCTATCATGGAAAATATCTCTGATGCTTTCCAGCTCTCCGTAACCTACCACCACTACAACAAAGATTTCTTTTCGCTGGGGAATATTATATCATTGAAGGGAGGAGTTGAAGGCAGACCCGATTTTGGGTCTGCCTACAGATATAATGACTCCTAGGTACGACTTCCAAAAACCCTTCAAAGTTCTGATATTAGACAGAGGGGCATGGAAGAACGGGCCGCCAATTACAGGCGAATATATGTGGTACACGGACGGGTCCAAAATGGAAGATGGTGTAGGAGCCGGCGTGTACGGGCCTCATCCGAGATGTAATATCACAGATGAGCCTGGAAGACTAGCCACGGTCTTTCAGGCAGAACTAGTCGCGATTACTATCTGCGCCGCCGAAATAAGAAGACGGGGAGTGTATAACTCCAGAGTCATCATTTATTCGGATAGCCAGGCTGCTCTGCGTGCAATTGACTCGTGGGAGATCAGCTCAAGGCTGGTGCGGGATTGCCTAGGTGCACTCAGGGAAATTAGTAGCCATAAAGGTCTTCCTGGTTTGGGTACCTGGGCACTCGGGTTATAGAGGCAATAATGCGCGGACCGCCCTGGCCCGGGAGGGTTCAATCAGCACTTACCGGGCCGGAGCCGTTCTATGGTGCGTCTCAAGATGCCTCAGGAGTGCATCCATCAAGACACAGATGCAGGACCGATCAATGGGGAATGGTGGGTCAAAACTTCAGGCCAGAGGTAGGCGAAAAACGTTTATCCATAGCCACTCGCCCAAGCTAACTGCGGAATTACTCCAATTAGGCCGGTAGCCATAAGGATAGCAGTTGGCGTGTAAGACTAAATAAGCACATGCATCGTATGGGCCTGGCAACGGATAGCCTGTGTAGGTTTTGTCAGGAAGAAGCGAGAGATTGGCGCTGCACGTGGTATGTCAGTGCGAGGGGCTCGTCTGGCTAAGGGACCACCTCTTTGGTAAAGAGAATTTGGTGCCAGCAAGCCTCAGCCGGGGCCCCCTCTCGGACCTATTAATCTTTTAATGCAAGCAGGACTCGAGAGGGTGCTCTGATTGACCACCTGGGGGCCCCCCCCCCCCAATTCCACAGTCCGGTTAAGGACAGGATCGGGAAAGGGCCTCCAACTACGGGGTGCCACAATAGGTCCATGGGGTGTCGCGGTGGCGCAGGCTGAAGAGCCAATTCCCCCGATAGAATCTAATCCAATCTATATCACTGAATGCGCATATCACTGATTCCTACTGTTCGTTCTTGTATTCAATTTGAGGAAGCATCTATTTTTTTTTTTTTACCTTATCTGGTTGTTCTAAGTTAAATTTAGACTTTCCTCAGGCATTTTTGTTTTTTGTGATTTACTTTTTATTTTGTCCTTATTCACATGAAGAAGTTACCTAGTTTGGAAAAAAAACAGTATAAGATTTGGGAATATTAATACGTTAATACGTAATCTCAGACCTAAAGGTTTTTGAGGCAGGCTATTTTATATTACCTCTCTAAAAAGATATTATTTGTCCTTAATATCTTAGATATTTGTCCTTAAGTATTTTCGACGTCAAAGCTCTCCTATACACTCATATAAAATCAAATTTCTCAGGAAATGTGTTAAAAGTGATAGTCCATTGAAAAAAAGTTTCCACCTAACAATGATAGCCGTTAGTAAAAAGAAAAACAAAAATTAGGTTTTCTTTAGTTTTTCTTAAAAATATTTGTGCTTTCTCAAGAGCCAGAGCTGCAGACAGACAACTAACTTCATTTTCTCCAAATGGAAAAGTATACTTTGACTTATTTTAGTCTCGTACTGTTATTATTTTATCCAATAAAATATACCACAAGCACTTTTTCCCCCAACCAGTAATATTTCAAGAGATATTAAAGTGAAATAAAATGAGTGTCGTGAGACTCTAGCAACATTAATCAAAAAATAATACTATCCTCAAACACTTTAATTTATTAAGGAAGTTGTACACTGTCATTGTTGAATGGTAACCTTATTCTGTTTAGCGTAATATAAAACTCCTGTATTTTATCTCTATAACACATCTCTATGATTTCAGTTTTAGTGACAGCCAGGTCGGTCAGTCTTACTTGCTCACTCTCTCACAGATACAAAGACAAATACATACCATTTTCAAGAAAGTAGCATCCATTTAGACTAAACAAATGATTTTTTTTTTTTAAGCCCTCAATTTCAAAGAAAAAAAAAATAATTTACTTTCACAGTGACAAGAGAAACTGTAATTGCCAATCAGTAAAATAGTATTTCCTGTTAAACAGATAATGACCGGAAATCATATGTTAAGTTTGGAGTTCCTGTTCTCATACCGTTTTTTTTAATTTCTCTTCTTACTCCTAGTAAGAGGAAGTATTGTAGTCGTGTCAATTTTTTGATATCAAGATTTCACCGGAAATACACGTTATGAGGTTTCTGTGTCTAAAAAAAGTGTTTTTTGAACGTTATTTCCGTCTATGATTTCGTCAAAAAAGTCATTTTATTAAGTTTGGGTTATCCATTATTAAAAATTCCAATTAAATTTCATGATATTCTTACTGAAACACAAAATTTTTCTACTTATGTAGAAAAATAAATAAGTTTCAAGAAACTCTCTGATCTCTGATTTAGATTATCTGAAATATTAAAATTTCCACAAAATTCAAACTATATTTTTAAAATACTACCCGCATTTCTTTAGATTGTTTTTCTTATTAGTTTTACTCAATAACCGGAAGCATATTAAGTTTTTAACAAAAGTATCTTAAAAATAAACAAGAACTTGAAAATGGAAATTTCCTTCTATAAAGATTTCCTTAGGTTACATCAGCGAATTTAAAGATAAAGAGGAGGTTGTACTAATTAAAACTGTTATCTCATTTTATGAATTTAAATAATGTATAAATGTTAATGTAAGAAGAACACTTAATATAGATTTTTACTGATTAAGTTAATAAAGCGAAGTGCGGCATGTCTTATCTCTCGGTTTTATTCCATTCTTATTTTTTTTTTTTTTTTTTACATTCAATGCCTTTATCTGCACAAGTCAATAATAATTTACTTGCATAATAACTTCAATTACCACTGAACTTAGTCCACAACTATTATAAGAATTCTGCTTCCATTGTAGCTGTAATTTTTAAGTTATACTGTGATGGCATATCACATGTCTCCCAATCCTTGGGAGTTTCAGGGGTTTATAATAAATAACTAAATGTTATGACGACTACATTATGATTAATATATATGCACTAAGTATTTGACTTAATTAAGAGATTAAGAGAAAACTATATGAGTGATAAACAAGCAAAAAATTAGTTGGCTGGGGCCAAAGAAGAAACTTTTTATTCTTAAAAAAAGGTTATTCAAGTTTCGGACACGTTTGGTGGTCCTTCCTAAGGAAATGTTAAGGTAGAAGAATAGAAGAGAGTTAAATGTTGGAGAAGGTTATATTAAAAAATTTATTCTTTAGCCCCAGCCAACTAATTTTTACTTTCTCTTATTCCTAGTAAGAGGAAGTATTGTAATCGTGTCAAATTTTCGATATCGAGTTTTCACTGGAAATATCCGTTTTGAGCTCCTCTGAGTCCAAAAAAGTGATTTTTAGAAAATGATCTATGTGTGTGTCGTCTGTATGCATGTATGTATTTGAACAGCATAGCTCAAAAACGAAAAACCGTAGAAAGTTGAAACTTGATATTCCGTTTAGGTATCACCATGGGATCTGACAATAGGTTATCTGTCAAAATTCCTCAACCGCAAGTACCACTTTACTAAGTGGTTTTTTCACTTTTTTGCAATTTTCTCAAAAATGGCTCCCACGATTTTCTTTAAACTTGGTGTATCAACTACACTTAAAAAGATCTACAATTTTTATTTGAAACATTTCTCCGGCAATATGCATTTAAGGGCACTTACTTTCGGGGGAGGAGGGTGGTGAATAGTCCTTTAAAGTGCTATTTCAGTTACTATACAATTCTTTCAGCTAAACAATATTAATTAGAATTAAATACGTTGTTGAAATTCCGAGATTGAAAAAAAATCAGATGATCGAAAGTGCGTTTTTACTAAAATGTATTTTTCAGTTTTCTGGTATTTTTTTTACTTTCTTGCAATTTTTTTCAAAAATGGCTCCGAAGATTTTCTTCAAACTTGGTATATCAACTATATATCCAAAGATCTACCACTTTTATTTAAAATATTGCTCTAGAAAAATTCATTTAAGGCACTTTGGGGGAGGAGTGGGGTTAGGTTTTCTCTAAAGTATCATAGTTGATTATACAATTCTATTATCCAAACAAAATGAATCAGAAATAAATAGATGGCAGGTCCAGAAAATTAGTAAATCGGAAGTGCGCTTTTACTGAACAGTTTTTTCAGTTTTCAACAAATTTCATTAAATTTGGTACACAATTTATAACATTTGTCAATTAGAATTTTGAGAACAGGAGTAAGAGAAAGTTGTGTGAGTGTTTCACACCATATTTTTTTGGCTTGTTTTAATTAACAACGGCCAAACAAAAATATTGTTTACATTAAATGAGAGATAGAATGAGAGACATGTAAGTGTATGGTGTGTAGACTGGATCTTTGTTGTTGGCTGGTTAGCACAGAAGATGTCTTCGGTCTTTCTTTTTTATTTATTTAAGGCGCGTCAACATCTATGGTCATTAGCGTCTGAAGCCTTCTCAGTGCACTGCTGGCTCTCGCTAGAGACTATGCTATTCTTCACCGAACAGTAAGCTGTAGAGGCTCCTAGAAAGAAAAAAATCTAAAGGTAGCACTGGACTCGAATCCGGGACCTCCGCGTGGGAGTACAACACGCTAACCACTTATCTAATCCCTCCCCTTGACTTCGCTCTTAAAGATGGTGATAGAATGGGGTGTCCACTGTCCTTTTTTCCTTTAATATAGACAGACACCCTAAGGTAAGGAAGCAGGTCGATACTTCATCCCCAACCTTTTGGTTGCCTTTGTTTAAAGATACGACCATGGGCGTTCCTTGTGGATAGCAGGAAACTAATGTGACATATGATATGCAATTACAATACAAATATCAACTTTTTTTTTTTTTTTTTTTAGAATAAGACAATTTTTTGAAGACTAACATCTATCTATCCGTGCTGCTCAGAAAAAGAGCCTTTTTGAAATTTGATTCATTCGACCTAAAGGTGGTGGTAGGGGGACAAGTGCGAACCTATCAACCGAGAATAGGGTAGAGAACAGATAAGTGGTTAGCGTACTGGACGCCCGCGCGGAGGACCCGGGTTCCAGTTCACCTGTACTGCCCTTAGATTTTTTTTTTCTCCCTAGGAGCCTCTACAGCTCACTGTCTGGTGATGGACGGTATTGTAAGGAGAGAACACTGTCCAGAGGCCGGCAGTTCATTGAGAAATCTCCGGGCGCCAATGACCATTGATGTTGACACGCCTTAAATTAAAAAAAAAAAATTAAAATAAAATAAAAATAAAAAGTTAGAGAATGATTACATTGTAGTGAGCGCCAACAATATTGAATTTCACGACTCAGATTCCTCCAGAAACTTCCTAAGAACGATTTTCCAAGTAAAATGTTTACGAATAAAAGTGATAAGTTTATGTCTTCTATACAGTTAGATTATTCCCCAGTTTAAAGGAAATCTTCATAGTCTTTTTCGAGAAAATCCCCCCACCCCACCCCAAAAAAAACTATTCTGTAAAATCGCACTTCCCAGTTAACCTATTTTTATTACATTTAGAATTCTATCAATTCTTTATTGCTTATTAATACGTAATATATAGATGGCAGTGGTACTTTAGAGAAAAGCTAAACTCAAAACTGTTCCCTCAAAACCTACCTAAAAAATAAAATCAATTTTCCCAAAGAAATATTATAAATAAAAGTAATAAGTATACGAAGTTTAAAGAAAATCGTTGGAGCCCTTTTTTTTTTTGTTTTGTTTTTGTTTTTTTCAAGTAAATCGCCAAAAAACATTCAGTAATGTTGTACTTCCGGCGGTTTGATGGATTTTTCCCGAAAAACCTTCTTGTCAGGTGTGATCGGAAATACCTAACCGAAATACCAAGTTTGAACTTTCTGCGTCTTTTTTTTTTTTTTTTCGTTTTTCAGATATTTCGTTCACAAACACACGTGCGTGCAAATCATCGCTAAAAACTACTTTTTCTTTCTCAGAGAACCAAAAATGTTGTATTCCAGGAGAAAACTGTATTTTGAAAATCTCATACTATGGGTAAGAGAATGTAAAAATAATTCGAGAATGTAAATGAGAGAGTGCAATTCCTACTGAAATGTACAAATATTTGATGAACTAATAAATATATAAAATGAAATTAATAGTTTAATTAAGATAATAACAATGTATTTATATTGTGGGCAGAATAAATAGCAAATCCTTAAACACATGATGATTTTTTATATATATATATATATATAATATTACGCTCAAAGACCGCAAAATGCTCATTGAGCAAAAAAACAGCTCACAACGCGTAGTGGTCACTGTAAAACATCCACATCGCGAAATTCGTGTTATGGCTCTTATAAAAACTCTCACAATGCGTTGTGGCAATTACAGAAAGACTACATAATAAAATTCATGTCGTGGCTATCATGCTATACAACTAGAACGCATTCTGGTAATGAAGAAAAGCCATGACGCGTATGGAACCATATTAGAACCATGTTCATCTGTTTTGTAGAAGTAACGGATTTTTGAACTTGTGCTATCTGTTCCAGCTTCAACCAACTTTTCAGTATCACCAATTTAGACCACGATATTGCTTTGAAGATAGAGACTGGTTGTTTTTTTCTTTTAAGCAGCTGAGACTGTTTTATTTCATTAAGTAACATTTCATATTTTTCTGTACTAATGATAAAACTGCGATCAGATCAGTGTTTTTTTTTTTCGACAAACTCACGTAATTTATCATAAAACATTTCTTTTTTATTGGTCATGGTTAGCGTTCAGATATACGTTCACCCTCAGAAACAGACAAGAAATGAAAATAAACAACTCTACTGATGTTTTAATACATCGTTGTACTCAAGCCGACAAGTTACACAACCTGTCCGTTCGTGATATGCTTACACCAACTAGTGTTCAGAACGTGTCATGGCTTTTCTTCATTGACACAATGTGTTGTGGTCGTATAGCATGATAGCCACGACACGAATTTCGCTATGTGGTCTCTTTCTGTGATTGCCACAACGCGTCGTGAGTGTTTTCATAAAAGCCATAATACAAATTTCGCGATGTGGATGTTTTACAGTGACCACAACGCGTTGTGAGCTGGTTTTTTTCGCTCAATAAGCATTTTCGGTCTTTAAGCGTAAGATATTGTAACGCAGCTGGTGGTGCCATCTAGGAGAGAAGACAGGTACCTAAGGTTCTCTTAGTGGCCGTAGGAAGCGCTTGCGGCGCTTCCTGTTTTGACCGGAATAGTCGAGAGAAGTCTGGAATGTTCCATACTGGTATAAATAGAGGGACCACAGAGAGTTGAGAGAGTTTTTCAGTACATACGAAGTTACAACTTTGTGAAAAGTGTACAAACAGTGAACAAAGTGAACTTTTGTATTTTAAAGTGTGAAATAATTATTATTAAGCGTTGTATTTAGTAACTTATTGTGTATAGCAATAAATTGGTGTTTTCTTTATTGAAGTTTAGAGTATTTTATCTATACAAACCCACTTAAAACTAGTTGCAGTAGCTAGTTTAAAGAAAGAAAAACGTTACAATATATATATATATTTATGCATTTTAATTTAAAAAATGGTGTAATGAATGATAAATTATAAATAAATAAAATGAATATAAAGAAAGAGTATAATACAGCAAATATATAGTCTAAAGAAATCTTCTGAAGTATGGATTTAAATATTTTGTGATATTTCATTCAAGATTATCTTTCAATTGAGAAATATTTAAAAATAAATAATATATAAATATATATTACTGGAATGGAATTGAATTAGGTATGTAAAACTGGGATATGTCACTAATGGAAATTTTTCAAAGAAATCTATGTTTTCAAAGTTACAAACAAACAAACAACAAACAATAGCTACAACAGATTAAAGAAGAAAATTCGATAGTAATTCACTGGAGAAATTCTATGGGCTATTGGGACCTGTTAATTCTAATCTTTGACGTTAGGGACGTTAGGGTTAGCTTTTTATTTTCAGACCCTACTCACAGCCTTTGAAAACGAAATATTTATGTTGCGGTTTAATGTAAATTATATATTTGAATTAACATTTTTAAACATATTATATAAATAAGGTTAGTAGAGTCGTGTGGTTAATGCTTTTGCCTTTGGTTCCCAACATTGCCAGGAATCGTTTTCCGAAGGGAGAACCAACAGCTCGTTTATAAACTACGGTATAAAGATAGTATTTTTTGTTTTAATTGTTCTTTCTTTTTTCCAATATACTCCAAAACCGGATATACCCACTTAATCTCGTTTAAACAATGTTAATATTGCTACTTTTCAATCGATTTAAAATTAAAAATTATTAATTATAAAAACATGTGTTTAAGGGATTATCTAATTTTATTCTGCTCATTTTCGTTTTTCTACCCACAATCAAATAGATTGTCTGTTTCTAATTAAACTGTAATTTTATTTTGTATCTATTTTTTTTTTTTTTAATCCATCATTTCTGAACAGTTATTACGTATTTTAGTCGATTTTTTACGTTCTCTTACTCCTCGTAGTAAGAGGAAGTATTGTAATCATGACAAATTTTCTATATCGAGTTTTCATCGGAAATATCCGTATTTGAGATCCCCTGAGTCCTAAAAAGTGGTTTTAGAAAAATGGTCTGTGTGTGTGTGTGTGAACAGCATAGCTCAAAGACGAAAAATCGTAGTAAGTTGAAACTTGATATTCCATTTAGGTATCATCATAGGACTCGACAGTAGGTTATCTGTCAAAATTCCCCAACCGGAAATACCACTTCACAAGTTAATTGTTTCCCTTTTTTTGCGAGTTTCTTAAAAATGGCTCCGACGATTTTACTTAAACTTATTATAATATCAAGTACACATAGAAAAATCTACAACTTTTATTTAAAACATTTCTTTGGAAAAATTCATTTAAGAGCACTTTTAGGAAAAGGGTGGTGTTAGGTTTTCCTCTAAAGTGCTATTTTAATTTACTATAGAATTCTATCATCGAAATAATATTAATTAGAATTAAATATGTTGCAGAAAAATTTCGAGTTTGAAGAAAAATCAGAAGACCGGAAGTGCGATTTTACTGAAAAGCTTTTTCAGTTTTTGTGATTTTCTCCATAAAAACACTTACGAATTTCATTAAATTTACTATACAAACTTTTACTTAAATTTGTTGTGGTGGTTGGTTCCGCAGAGCTGGAAAGCATCAGAGACATTTTCCGTGGTAGCCTGCTTCATTTTGTGGTCATCGACCGGTTTCGGGCGTTGGCCCATCTTCAGGATGCGTTCTTCAGACAGTGTGCCAACACAGACTCGTACAGAGACTTAGTTTCACACTAACTGAGGTGTTTTTTTTTTTGTTTTTTTTAAATACTAAACTCTTAAACTAGGTAAAGGGATGTGGCCAGATGGGTGGGAAAACACGTGTTTGGGTTGTTAAAGGGCAAATTCTTTTCTTACAGTGGACGCGGGGGTCTAATCTTTAAACTCTGTTGTTGGAGGGAGACTTATTTCACGATTAACTAACCAAAATACTAAAATATACAAAAAATAAAAAATATAAAAAATAAGATGCACAAAATAAATCTAAATAAAATTAAACAACGATTAAACTAACATTTTAAAATTCATTCATTCGTTTAAAACTGAACGATTTTTTATATAATATATATTCTTAATATTTTGGTTAGTTAATTGTGAAATAAGTCTCCCTCCAACAACAGAGTTTAAAGATTAGACCCCCGCGTCCACTGTAAGAAAAGAATTTGCCCTTTAACAACCCAAACACGTGTTTTCCCACCCATCTGGCCACATCCCTTTACCTAGTTTAAGAGTTTAGTATTTAAAAACAAAAAAAAAACACCTCAGTTAGTGTGAAACTAAGTCTGTGTTGGCACACTGTCTGAAGAACGCATCCTGAAGATGGGCGAACGCCCGAAACCGGTCGATGACCACAAAATGAAGCAGGCTACCACGGACAATGTCTCTGATGTTTTACTTAAATTGTTTGTTGTAAATTACAATTTTGAAAACTGGAGTAAGAGAAAGTTGTGTGAGTGTATCACACCAGATTTTTTTATTTCCAACAATAAAATACATAATTATGGTAATTATCAGAATTAAGAGAGTTGAGAATACAATATTTAAACAGAAAATTATTATGTAAATCAGCAATACAATAGAGAAATTAAGATAGTATAGTTAATTATAGAAATTGACTCATGAGCTCTGTGTAACATCTGCTGCAATTACTTAATAAGAATATTTTCTCTTGTGTTTGGGAAAAACTTTTGTGAAATCTTAGTATGGAAATGGCATTGCCAGGTGTAAAGTTAGTAGGTGATGGTGAAAATGATGAACTCACAAACTGGCCTTTTTATACACGATTTATAAATTTTAACGATTTAGTGAGTAAAGAAAGAAGAATAAATAGAGGGTAGAGTGATTGAGCGGAGAGTAATGTTTATCGGTACCGTGATGAATGTAGAATGGTGTAACGTTGGCTGTTGTGATGGTGGAAAGTAATATGGCCAGTTAGAATGCTTGTGTTAACGGTAGAGTTACTCTGATAAACCCTGCTAGTATGGCTAACATCAGAGTTATTTTCCGTGATATCCTGCTTCTCTTTATGATCATCGACCGGTTTCGGTGTTCACCCATCATCAGGATACACACTTTGAGTATATCAACTAAATTTGCTGTGGGCAAGTCTATCTTATCACACTGTTTGATAAAAAAAGTATCCTGATGATGGGTGACCGCCTGAAACCAGTCGATGTGCACACAAAAAGAAGCAAGCTATCTCGGAAAATATCGCTGATGCTACCAGCTCTGCGGAACCAACCACAACAACTATTATGGCTAACTTTGTGAACTTTCAAGGTTGATACTGAGACTTGTTAACTCATCAGAGTTGATTTCACGTCAGTTGTTTATTCTTTCAATTTTTCTCAAGTCAGATAATGTATAGTTGACTTACGCTTGGAGTCCAGAAGATGGCACGGTTGCTAAAGGAACTATAAATGCCTGCTTTTGTGTGGCGAATTTGATTGTGATTGGTTCCATTTCTTAGGTCTGTAAACCAGTGAAATGTAATTGAGTGTGTTGAGTTGTTATGTTATAGCACGAGCGGTTTTGTAAAAAGGCTTGTAAGTATATATGTTTAAGAGAGTGAAGTATCAGAAATAAGAAAGTAGTCACCACTGCTAACAATAAATATATTCTATTGTAAAACAGAATAATTTATTCTATTCTATTCTATTAAGTAATATAATAAGTACTACAAGTTATTTGCAAATAAATTATTAACTTATTAATATGCACTGTTGCTAGAGAGAGCGAGAAACAAGTGTTCTGCTTCGGCGTCTACAAAAAAAACTATTTTAATAAATGATCTAGAATAAAGGCAACTATCACTGACATGAGTTTAGGGGAGTGATTCCTGAAGCAAGTCTTCTGGCTTTGAAAGCAGAATGCAGATTATCCTGAAGGAATGCCCTCTCTAACAAAACAGTTGGCCAAGTGGCATTGTTGTATTAATTTAACGGGTTTTTGTACCTTTGTTTCCCTAATAGCAATGACCCAAAATTAGAGTACCTGGCTCTTTTCACTGCACTAAGATACATTTAAAATATTAACAAAATTAGATTTTTCAAACTATAAAATATTCTAAATTATTTTTCAAAACTATTGTTTTCTTTCATTTCTTTCTTCCACTACACCAGCTTGCTCCTCTTCGCGTCTATCCGAATTAGAATTCAATTTTAGGCTCTCCCTAAGAAGAGGCAGAGTTGGGACATGACATGTTCTATAATTCCCTATCTTCATTCCCACCCTGGAAAGTGTGTTTGGTCAAAACTCAGCAATTAAACCTAGCTTACCCAGATATAAGACGCAAATTAGAGATATTAGATAGAGGACGCTAGTAGTCACAGTATCAGTTTACGGTTTACCTACCATTTTCAGATAACTTGAAAAGAAAAATTGTTTTTTAACGCGCGTGTGTGTGTGTGTGTATGTGTGTGTGTGTGTGTGTGTGTGTGTGAGAGGGGGGGGGATAACTAAAACAATATGAAGCTACTTAAATTTGCTTTCCTATTTGGGAACCATTATGTGGGATTCGTCAAGAAGATTCTGTCATATTGCGACAGAACCGGAAGTGCAAGTGCTATGTTGGCTGCAGTGGCCGGAATATAGCCCACCCGAGATTGGTAATAGAGAAAGACATAACAGTACCCCTCCCCTAAAAGTACCATTAAATGAATTTTCCTAGAGAAATGTTTTAACAAAAGTTCGAGATCTTTGTATGTTTAGTTTATATATGAAGTTTCAAGAAAATAGTCGAAGCAATTTTTGAGAAAATTGCGAAAAAGTGAAAAAAATCATTTAGTAAAAGTGGTAAAGTAAAACACACATCCGGCCATCCGAATCTTTTTCAAACTCGGAATTTCAACAACATATTTAATTCTAATTAACATGATTTAGATGATAGAATTGTTTAATAAACTGAAATAGCACTTTAGATGAACTAACCTCATCCCTCCCCCCCATAACTGCCCCATAAATGAATTTTCCCAGAGAAATATTTCAAATAAAAGTTGTAGCTTTTTGTATGGGTAGTTGATTTAATAAGTGTAAAAAAAAATCGTCGGAGCCATTTTTGAGAAAATTGCAGAAAAGTAAAAAAAAAAAAAACACAAGTAAAATGGTACTTCCGGTTGAGGAATTTTGACAGATGACCTACTGTCAGATGCCATGGTGATAACTAAACGGAATATCAAGTTTGAACTTTCTACGGTTTTTCGTTTTTCAGCTATGCTGTTCACATACACACACACACACACACACAAGACAAATACACACACACACACACACACACAAATACACACAGACCATTTGCTAAAAACCACTTTTTTGGACTCAGGGGACCTCAAAACGGATATATCCGGTGAAAACTCGATATCGAAAATTTGACACGATTACAATACTTCCTCTTACTAGGAATAAGAGAAAGTAATAAGTAAAATAAAAAGAATATAAGAATTTTTACATTTTTATTTTGAAGTTATATATCCATTTTTAGATTACAATTGTAATATATTATTTTATTTATATTATGAGTTTATATAGTGAAAACTAGTTAGGAAAAATAATTATTGAAAATACAATTAGAAAAGACAAAATTAGTTTGACCGACCATAATATTAAAATATTCTCATTTTCAATTCGGCTACTATTTTTTTAATTAAAGTTAGGAATTAAAGAAACGCCTCTTTCTTTTATTCTCCTGGCGGTTAGGCAGGATGTTAATTTTACCTTTCAGGGAGAGTTCAGAAGAGATTTGGAGCAGCTTTCCCCAGTAAATAATAGAAAAAAAAAAAAAAAAAGCAAAAAGTTATCACAACACACTAGTCCTCTTAAATTGAGCAATTTATTTTGTTTGTAAATTTAATTATTAAAAAGTCATATTCCACAGAATAATTCAGCTACCACCAACCTTCAGATCTTGTTAGAATATGTAAAAATAATGAATATTAAGCAATAATTATTCTCCCTATATGCGACTGATTAGATTATTGATTTTTCGTAATTATATTTTTATAAGATTAAGAAAAAATTGTATAATTGTTTTAAGTTTATATTTTGTTATGTTTCTTTACTTTTCTATTTTCATAATTTAAATTAAACACAGTCCTCATGAGAGCTTCTATTTTTTATTTTTTATTGTAAGCTCAACAACGTTATGGTTATTGAAGTATAGAAACTTTTGACTGCACTGCCTGTCACCAGGCAGGTTCTCTAGTCACAGATAAACTGAGTTTAACCGGACAGGGAGACTCCTAGGAAGAGAAATCTAAGAGATACCTGGAGATTTGAACCGAGTGCGCTACTATTAAGCTAATCCCGTCCTTGATGTCCCTAATTATTATTATCATTATTTTTATTTTTATTTTGTTATATAAGGTGTCTCGCGGCCCTTAGACAAGGGAGGCACCTGGACCATTATAAGTGAACACATTATTTTGTATTCTTGTATTATTATTATTATTCGCAAAAGGGGAGGGCAAACCCTACGCTATCCAAAGCCCCCCAGGGCCCATATAGCTACCCCTAAAGAATAACATCCACTGGGACTAGAAAAAAATCCAGGCCCAGGTTTTAACCATCTAAGTTTCACCACAGACCGAACAAATCGGACCAAAACCTTAAAAGGACACAGCTTAAGATCCTCTACCGATATCCTATTCCGGCCGAAGGTCCTAAACCTAATCTCCTCACAACCCAAACAATTCGTCATCAGATGCACGGGTGTTTCCTCTCAGTCTCACAAACTCTACAAAAGAGGGTCAGGCACGAGTCCCATTATATAGAGATGTCTCCTTAAACCACAATGCCCAGTGAGGAACCCAACCAGATGTCTGAGGGAGGTCCGTGAAAGACATCGGACCCCGCTACTCAAAGCTCAGCCCGGGCCCCCAATGAGCATTTTAGACTGCCGACAACCCACTGCACTCATCCTTATGGGAGTGGATGAGTGCTGTGAGGTCATCCACGTCTGAAAGCCCGACAAACATGTGCCAGAAGACACAGTATTCTTGTATTAGTAATACATGACCCTCATCATCAGTGGTTAAGCGGCCACGGCTCATCCTTCCCCTGCAGCAGAATCTCTCTTATGATTCTACAGGAATGGAGGATTACAGCTTGCTGCATTAAACCCAGCGTTTTTCTATTGATCTAAAGTTTTAGGAGTCTAACCTGAATAGCGCGCGGTATTCCACCAAATGCAGAAATGAAAATCGGCACAATGTCAACAGACTCAACGCCTCTCCAAAGAGAAGCAACAATCTCAACTGCCAGCGGCCTGTACTGTTTCTCATTGAAGGCCCGCACAAAATTAGCTGAATCCGGGACTCATCTGACATCTATTATGTATACCTTACCCTCACTCTTATTGTGCCACTCAATATCAGGTCGGGTGCCCTCAAAGGTGTGATCCGTGTGCATCACGCGTTCTCAATGTTGCGTGTGTCCGGAGCTTTCTAGCACCGGCTCGGGATCATACTGGTAGTAGGTGAGGATGATTGAACGCATACCTAACTTCAATGCCAACTCCCGGTGCAGTATCTTAGCCATGCTATTGTGCCTCTTAAGGTACTCCGCCTGTGCCAACATTGGACAAGCAGAAAGAAGGTGGTGGATCGTCTCTGGGGCAGAGTGGCACAATCTGCACTTGGTACCCAGGACACTGACATCTCCTATAATAGAGCGGGTATAATAAATACCTGGTAGCCACCATCTGATCCTGAATGGCAATTATGGGCCCCTCAATTACTGGGTGAAGTGCCCACGGGATTATTATTATTATTGGAAGATTCTTCTCGACCATTACTTATATGAAGGAAAAGAATTGTGAGATTCGGTCTTTATAAAAAATAAGAAAACTTAAATTCTTGCCAACGTTTCGACAAATATATTCTCTTCTTCAAGGCATAAAAAAATAAAATAAAAAACTATTAAATAATCTTCAAAACATATCAAACTTAAAAACTCATGTATAATTTTGGAAAATAAAAAGTTGAAAACACCACAACAACACAGAGAATAGTGAACAAATGACGTTCAAAAAAATGAACGTCATGAACGTCATTTGTTCACTATTCTATGTGATGTTGAGGTGTTCTCAACTTTTTATTTTCCAAAATTATACATAAGTTTTTAAGTTTGATATGTTTTGAGGATTATTTAATAGTTTTTTTATATATTTTTTTATGCCTTGATAAAGACAATATATTTGTCGAAATGTTGGCAAGAATTTAAGTTTTCTTGTTTTTCAAAAAGACCGTATCTCCCAATCCTTTTCCTTGATTATTATTATTATTATTATTATTAATTACATTATTATAATATTTGGGAGGGATCAAATCCTATGCTTTATAAAGCCCTTCTGTTCTCTGTCCCAAGGTAAAACAACAATGACATCCTGAATCTAGATCAAAGAACGCAAGACATCTAGTCAAAATTATGACAACGGAGTCAGGGAAACGATAAATCACACTACCTAAGTCAGTGTCTCCAATTTCGCACAATAATAAAATCCCCATATTTGTAGATGGCAACACTCAAGGTGTTGCTTGGAAAGGTGTTGAAGACTAAAGACATCTTAAGATATTGAAGATATTGCAGTCAGACCGGCAGATTGCTGAGGGGTGGAGGATGGCCCTGAGAAGTAGTTTTTTTCATCCATATTGTCTTCGATAATAATAGTTTATTAGTTAAATTATTTTCTATTTTGTAAAATTTTAAATTAAAATCATTAAATTTGGACGGATATCTTTGGTCTATTAAAATTAGTTACATCATTTCAACATTATTGGTCCCTTTATCTTTTATATAATCTTCTATTGGCTTTCAATTGTTTTTTATTTTACATTGATTGAAAAAAAAAAAAAAAAAAAATTGTTTAATAAATCTAAGGAAAAACAGTCATATTTAGATAAAATTTCTCGAGATTTTGCAAGCTTTGCAAGAACTTTAAGATTACAAAAGGAAAAGCTATTAAATAAAATAAACTTACTTATTAGCTGCTAGAAATCAATCTTTCACTTACCTGTAACAAAAAGATTAAAGTTAAATTGGAAAGTTCCATATAAATTTAATAACCAATCAATCATTATAAAAGAATTCCCAGTAAAATAGTAAAATTGATTAATAATAATAATAATATAATAATTACTTCAATAAAATTCTGGAAATACTTGTTGAACTTAGGGGTATCATGAAATACAAGATTTAAACAATATAACTCCTTAACTAAACCACTATGTATACCGTGAATCATTTAATTAGTATCTAGAGGCAAAATCTCAATGTATATATATTTACATAAGAGACTCTCCCCCACTGCTATATAATTTTCCAAAACAACGTAATAATGAGTTAATAATGGGGCTAGAATAATGTTTTAGAATAATATAACCATTAATGTTTACATTATAAATTTATTTCACAACTTTTGTAACAAAAATAAAAAATGTAAAAATGGTGGGGGAGTTTATGTTACGTATAATCCTTGGTTTGGTGATTTTTAGGAGTGTGGTAAAATTCCGCAATAAGATTAAACTATTTTTTTAATCAAATTTAAAAAAAAAAATATTCAATTTAAAATATAAATAGAAAGCATCTTTAAAAACTCTTCTTAAAAAAAAAGGTGATATTTGGATCTATATTCTGTACAGAAAAAATATGGAGATGTTTACAAGAAAATCTCAAAAAGCATTGAAAATATTGTCACGCATTCGATTAAATAATTTTCTGCAAATTTGGAATTTTATCAATGGTTACAATATATATTAATATTAAGTATAAATCATAAATTGTACTGAAATGGTAACTTTGGAGCAAGAATAGATTAGAATGGTGAAAGGTGGTGTGGACCCTCAAGTTCCGCGACCCAAATAGATCAACATGAAATCCCTGGTTATGTCAACCACTGGCTCAGAGCATATACGCAAGTCTAGTGCTCACAAGCAGGCTACAAAGTCGCCTAAGATGCGCCTCCGTTTAGCGATTCATTCGAGCAATTTCGCTTCTTGCCATGCTCTCACATGTTGCGGTATCTCTTTCTCAGTCAAACAAAACCTGCAATGACCATTGTTAGTAAGGCCCAATAGGCTCGTATGCTTCCTGACCCTACTATTATTGTGCTCGATCAACAGACCTATCATAATCCTTAAGCCCTGCGGCGCTAGATTAGTAGGTTTAAGCTTAATATTAATAGGATAAGTTTCTGCGAGGTCCCCTACTTACTTTAAACTCAGTACATAGTGGCACTTTTCCACCAAGCCAACATCTAATTTGCCGGAAACCCAAGAATATAAAAACTAATTTGGTTATTGCCCTGGGAAAACCGCAGAAAAGGTCTAGAAGCCAGAAAAACATTTGAACCGTCTCTGGCCAGCACGTCCTCTTTCTCATTGTTCCTATATCCTGAAGGCCGCCCTAGCACCCAGAATAGAATGAAGTTTATTAGAATTGCCTACCTAGGATAAGGAGTTGAATAAAATTCCATACCAGCTTAGAATTAACACTAGCCAGTTTTGCATGCCACCGAGGAATTTTGGAGAAAAGCTTAACTTTACTGTTTTCCCCGCTACAACCCCCAAACTAGCTTAGAATTAACACTAGTAAGGTTTAATTGCAGCTTAACTAGCAGAGAATATAACTATTCTCCTATTATGCAAGTTCCATTTAAGAATTTCCATAACACAGTAGCCTAACCTAAGGTTAATGTCTATAAATTCTGGCTCCGACTCCTCCTACAGCCTTAAGAGTCATCGGTTTACCAAATAGAACTAGTAGTGGTACTTGGGTCCATTCTGCTCTATTTCGTATGGTAGGTTCGGAAATTATTCCCAAAATTATAAATTGGCAACATACATTCCACAGACATATCCAACGGTAAAGTCTGATTCCATTTTAACATACATACATCTTTTAATGAGCATACGAATATCGCTTCATGTGTCGACACATGTGTCTATTTAAGTCTGACGGGTAACCTCTTTGCCATCACTTTGGATATAGATGTGTAGTGGTGGCAGGCCGAGTAAGACTATTAAAGCCACAGTAGATGAAGTACTCATGGCCTTTCTGGTGTTGAGATATGCAAGTCTTACAAGCCACCGAAGAACTTTGGAGGAAAGCTTAACGCTATTGTTCCCCTACAAACTGCACAAAAATTCATTTCTCTGGAGAAAATTCTACACATAAAAATGATAGGTATGTACATAACATACTAAGTTTTAAGAAAATCGTTGAGGTATTGAGAAACTGAAAAACTATTACTCCTAAATGGATTGTGACCAGAATCATATTGTCAGAAGCGGTGGTGGTACCTCTAAACGGAATACCAAGTTCGAGTTTCCTGTGTCCTGTTCATAGTTGGCTCAATACATTTTGCTCTTGCTGAGAGCTCGTCATTAGCTTGAATATTTAAATCAGCAAGGGTCTTGCACTCGAAGAGGTGATCTCCAGTCATGTGCCCAGCCCCGAAGAGAACACAATCCGGATTATCTACTAAACCAATTCTACACAAATGTGCTTGTAGGTAGTCATTATTAATTGGAAGCAGGTTACTGCTACGTTTCATGACCGATTACTTCTGATTGTATATCATATAATTCTGCCGTTTTCTTTTTCACACTTGCCCGGAGAAGTTGCTTAGCCGTTTCAAATGAAATGGATCCCTCCGGCCTGCTGCTGACTCGTTTCCCTTTATGTCTGCCGGCTTTCTCGTTTCTCTTTATGCCACAATGACTAGGGATCCATTGTAAAATTATTTCTACCTCCTTCTCGATTAGGTCGTTAATGTTCTTACGACATTCTCTACCGTCGGACGATTCGGTTACTGCCCAGGTAGTTAATGCCTATATCGCCGCTTGCGAGTCGATATATAAGACTACTCTGTTTACTTTTAAGTATTTGCTAGCTATTTGTTTCAGAGCTAAAAGAACCGCTCTAAACTTCCCCATCGATATTTTGGAGGCAACCTTACCTATCCGGTTCAGCCATACTAAAAACTGAGGAACAGACTCGATTGTTTTTCCACATTCTTCAAATGTTTTTCGTATTCAATTGGACCAAGTGAAAATTCACTTTCAAAAATTTCACACATTCGCAATACATCTAGAATAAGTGCAAGTAAACAAAGCAAATGTCAATGATTAGTAAGGTAAAGGAGCAATTTAATGTGTTTGTATATTCAACATTTATAGTGTGATAGCTAATCAAACAGGTTCGTAATGCTACAGGCTATAGCTCAATTAGCATCATATAATAAATATTTATAATATAGAATTCTCTATGTGGAAAAAGTAAATTATAAAAGTTCCACTTCCCCTTCTTAAAATGTTCTTTATTTTTTTTTTAACTCCCACTTCCTTCCTTGTCTCTAGCCTATTTCTTGTAGTATTTTTCCGTCTCTATATGCATTAAATATAAATTACATGAATATTTAACTTTTACTTATTCTTTTTGCAAGTCAAATAAAGTATAATATTTGCTTTCTTTAATAGTAGATACATTAAAACACATATATCAAAGATATAAGATCTCAAGTTTACAAAAGTTTGCATAAAACATATTTAAATAAGGAATAATAGTGTTTTTTTTTTATTTAACCATCCATTATTTCGGTTATTATAGCTTTCTCTGCAGAATCCAGTGGTTTAACAAAAGAAATAAACTTCAAAATCACTAATCTGAATCTCTCCTGCATCCTCATTTTACTTTTCCTTACTGCTACATAAAAGAAAGTAATTTTCAAAATTATAAAAAAAAGTGTTGACCCTGGAGTCTCCAGAAAACTATCGAGGCATAAATACAATAACTAAAATATTTACCCAGATGCTTAGCAATCGCCTCACTAATTGGACTGAGTATGCTTAGAGTTATAATGGAGTTGATGAGGAGAGAAATTAGGTTGGATTAATTAGACGAGATATGAAGACACTGTTATAATATAAGTTTACACAAACTGCACTGGACTTGTAATAATGAATTTATAGAATAAAGGGTGGGAGTAGAGATATGGCACGATGCGATGTATATGGTTGAATCTGATAGATTGATTGATCCTTGTGCCGATCTGTTACTGGCTTATATACAGGTTCCCCACTCTAGCCTGCTTAAGTGAGAGAGTACCAGAGAGAGTTTGTTTTCTCTCGGTTGGGTTTGGCTCTCTCTCTTGCCGTTACAGAGTATATTTTGAAATGTCAAAACAGCTTTCAGAAAAACAGAGTGGCTGTGTAGGACAGTCTCTTTACTCTTTCTTCAATCTGTAGGTATACATCTAATGAAGTCAAAAAAAAAAAAGTATATGCCACATTCGGGGACTTCAAAAAAGGCATTTGACAATGTAGACCACAATCGACTTTGCCATAAAATCTATCGTTTTGGGCTAAATATGAAATGGATTGTATAATTTTGTCAAGCCTTTTTATAATCAAAAGCTATATTTCGCGTTAAAATTTCTGACGATTACTCTGTTAAGCTCCCCATTTTCCTTGAGGGAATATAGGGTGATACAATTTACCCCTAACCTTCTTTCAATCTTTATAAATAATTTTTGAGAGCTATCTGTTAGAAAACATATATGACAGTGTCAGCGTTGATCCATAATAAGAGTGCTGCTTCATTAATAAATGTGATAGAAGGATAGAACGATCTGGTTGATGCTCTCTAACACCTTAGTCGATGCTTACAGAAAAATGTACGTACTAGAATCTTATAATAAAAATTCTTTAGAGATGAACTTGCAAAAGATAAAAACAATAATTTGTAATAAAAGTCCTGGGAAAAAATCCAATAATGTTAGCCTTTACTATATAAAATAAGAAAATAGAAATGTTATAAAGAAATTTGGTGAGGATCAGTCGTCAAGAAAGAAAAATTCAATTATGCCAACGTTTCGAACAGAGTTTCCTGTCTTTATATAGATAGCCGTCAAGTTGTGGAGAAATAATTTTTAAACATAAACATTGGTTACATCTCAGAAACATAAAAAAGAAAATTAAAATTACTAGTTACTTGACTGAAATCATCTATAGAAAACTCGACTATTCATGTAAACTCGACTATATACGAAAAAACGGCTATCTATATATTAAAGCCTTGATAAAGACTGGGAACTCTGTCGAAACGTTGGCATAATTAAATGGTTTCTTTCTTGACCACTCCAAATTTCTTTATAACACAATTCCTCAACAGTCAACAAATACTTATATATAAAATAGAAATTTTCTATTTGACTTGAGAATTTTAACCTAGGATATACAAGGTCGATTCATGCTAGAATTCCGTTAGGAAAAAAAAAATGTATATATATATATAAATCAAATTCATCATCATGGAATCTCACAATAACTTTTTTTAACAGTTTAATTACATCAGTTTTGTTATACAACAGAGCGAGATATTGTGGCATTCAGATATTTTGTTAGAAAATTTAGAAACTTTTCAAATGAAAATTATTTAATCTTTGGCCAAAACACACTCCGAGGTGTTTGTTATATTGTAAGATGTAAATCTGGTGGTTTAGTTCAGAGTAAATATCAAGTATTTAAAATGTCTATTAACTGGTAGATAAAAATACTTGTGTGTTAGGAAAATGCTTAAAATTTGTTACAAAAAAATTAATGTTTTGCCGACAGTAATAGTAACAATAATATACAAAATGGGTCAGCAGTTAACTGAAAGAAATTGTTATAAATACAAGTTTTCAATGGTTGAGGGGGTAGCCAGGTTTCCAATTTAATTAGAAAACATAAATATTTATTATGCAAAATCAATTAATTGATTAAAATTAATGATTAAAATTAATTGATTCAGATATTATGCTTGTAACTAACTCTTCCTTATAATAATGTTTATAGAAATATTTCTGCAGACAGACCAACCGTCATACTACTTGGTGTCAAACTTTTCATGCGTAAAAAAATACACCATAAAGAGGCATTTTAGGTTAACTGATATGTGGTAGATATGAGAAGGAGAGAAGTGGAGAGAATGAATTTAGAAATGATGAAGAAGGAACTTAGCAGATGTACTGAACACTGATATAATGAAATAAAAACACAAAATGCAAGGACATTGTACACTGTTGAATGATATTTAAGAATAAAGAAACGAGAGAATAATTATGAGAGAGACAGACTGGCTGGAGTAATTAGAAAGTAGAATGATGCTGACCAACTGGTGAACAATAACTGTTCTAAAAACTCTTCTTCTGTAGGGCTAGCTTGCCTCTCTATATATGGAATTCTCCCTCAGTTTGGTCTAGATGGGGAGTAACTAATGATTTGTAGCCCATTGATTGAGCCTGCAAGGGGTATCTGTTAGGGACATGCAGTTAGTTACTTGCGGAGTAGCGACCCCGCGGGTTAATCCATGCACTTCGTCAGAACAGTACACAATAACTTAAACTGCATACACTCTACACTTTACAGACAAGGACAAACACAGTATACAAACTAGGATCTTCGTCCCTAGTTAATTGGCGTAAGCCAAGGGAGAAAGAAGGGATTAGTTCCTTTCCTCGTTGGACTAGCGACGCGGAGGTCCCGGGTTCGAATCCTGCATGCTGCCCTTAGATTTTCTCTTCCTAGGAGCCTCTACAACTCACTGTACGATGATGGACATTGTTGTCCGTACCTAGAGAACACTGCTTGGAGAAGGCTCCTCCGTGGGAGCACAATATATTTATCAGTCTCAGTGAGATAAACCCCAACAACAATCTGCATCTAACTATCCCACTGATTCGGAATCCCATTGCAGATAGTTTTCAACTTGCTTTTTTTTTTACTTTCTCTCACTCCTAATTAGAAGACTAAGTATTGCAATCCGTACAATTTTTTTAAAATTGTGTTTACAGTGGCTTAAAGGTTACCCTGAGTGTAAGGGGGCTATGTCTCCCGGCTCTCAGCGACTCTATTCCGAGATTATGTTTTTTATATATATATTTCGCTCGATTGATTTTTATATATTTTATACTTCTAATTTGCTGAACTAAAAGTACAGCGAATTGCAGCAAAAACAAACAAAACGTAAACGATTTACAAATTTTCCTGGAAATTTGAGAATAATGG
>JAAEAF010007244.1:0-109228 GCA_011037195.1 Triatoma infestans
TTTTTTTTTTTTTTAGTTGAGTTGCTTTTTTTTTTTATTGTTAAATGCCAAATAAATTAATATCAGTATAGATCTTATACGATTTATACCTGTTTTTAATTAATACTTTTTTTAAATGTTGATATTAATCCGAGATTATGTTTGTTTACGTTCGGCATAACTGAAATAGAATAGTAGATAGAAATACAGTTCTAAAACAATGAAAAAGAATCTTGAATAATTTTCATTTGATTTTGAATTTCCATTTTTTACGATTAAGTTTTCTTTTTTTTTTTTTTGCTTTATTTTATTTTAAACTGCGAATTTACACACAACAAGCAAATGAGATGACAAAGGATAACATAACAAATAATAAAATAAAATTAATGTCTTTAATTAATAATTAAGTAATGTCTTTAATATAAAAAAAATCTGGCGTGAAACACTCACAAAACTTTGTCTTACTGCTTTACAAAATTTTAATTGACAAACATTATAGTTAGTAATACCAAATTGAATGAAAGTCGTTAGTTTTTTTTTAAGGAGAAAATCGCAAGCCCTGAAAATACTGTTCAGTAAAAACGAACTTCCGGTCATCCGATTTTCTTCTAACACGGAATTTCAACAACCTATTTAATTCTATTAATTATTATTTAGATGATAAAATTGTATAATAAACTAAAATAGCACTTTAGAGGAAAACCTAACCCCTCAATTCAACCACCAAAAGTGCCCTTAAATAAATTTTGCTTGAAAACTATTGCAATTAAAAGTTATAGCTCTTTAAATATGTAATTTGTGTATCAAGTTTAAAGAAAATCGTTGGAGCTGTTTTCGTGAAAGTCACAAAAAACTAAAAAAAATAAGTAAAGTTGTATTTCCGGTTGATGGATTTTGCCTGAATTCTTCATACCTGATGCGGTTGTAATATCTAAACGGTATACCAAAGTTTGGTTTCCTGCGGCTTTTCGTTTTTGAGATATTCTGTTCATTCAAACAACACACACACACACACACACACACACACACACACACACAGATCATTTTCTAAAAACCACTTTTTTGGGCTCAGGGACGGCAAAACGTATATTTCCGGTGAAAGCTCAATTTCAAAAATCTGGCACGACCGCAATACTTCCTCTAACTATTATTAGGTAGTAAGAGAAAGTAATATATATACGATCAAGATTTGAGAAAATAGGGTAAATAGAAATGCAACTTTTACCAATTATTTTAGTTTTTCCTAATTTTCTCGAAAATGATGTTCCAATTTGATGAAGGTTGGTATATACAAACCGCTTATAAACCTATTACTTTTAATTGAAACATTCATGAGGAAAAATTGAGTTAACATTGTTTCTTAAAGAATTATATTCTTAGGCTTTTCTCTACGTCTTCAATCCCCTAACGTAATGTCCATCAAGCTTCCGGCCATGGATAGGTTCAATGTATTCATCCCTATAGCTGAGCTAGTCAGCCGCCAGTCTAAGATCTCATTAGGGGCCTGGGCAGGGCTATTAGTGAGATGTTGCTATGTCTTTCATGGACCTCTTTCAGGGTTGGAACTGGGCATTATGACACCTTTCTCTACATAATGGGGTTCATGCTTGACCATTTTTTTTTCCTAGAGTTAATGAGATGATGCAAAAAACAACCATCCAGCTTATGACAATTGCTTAAGTTATGTGGAAATTAGGTTAAGGATTTTCAGTCGGAACAGAATGTCTGTGAAAGAACTGAGACTACTTCTGTTTAACGTGGTGATCCCCTTTTTGTTGGGATTGTTATAAACTCAGGAGGGTTAGATACGGATCTGAATTTGTTTTCTAGACCTGGTTTGTTGTTGGTTTTTATATGGGACCCGTGAATCTTTGAATAAATAGGGTTGGTCCTTCCTCGCAAATAATAATAACAGAATAACGTAATTCAATCAGAACTGAAAATTACAGTATGAGAAAGTAGTGGGCATGTTTCATACCAGATGTTTTTTTCTCTTTAGAAACCATGTAAGACAAATTACTATTTCAAATAGGACGCAACAATGTAAAGTTTGTCTTACCCAGTTTAAAATGAGATGAGGTCTGAAGTTATATATTCAATATCTTCTGCGATAATCCAGGAAATTACAATATTTTACTTCTGCGATGTAAAAATGGAATTAAGATTTTTCGTAAGAACCAAATTTTGAGCGCTGAAGACTTGTACGAAAATGTTTGACCAATAACGTACTCTAGTTTTAACTTCTTTTGTATGATTGATTTTATACAACAGAATCTCTCATGGTTTTGACAAAGCCATAAATAATGTTTTCATACAAAATCTTCTACAAAATATATTTGCAAAAATGAATGATGAGATTTAGCAAGAAAAATAGTAATGAAATAAACAGACTAACTAACAAACTATAGGTATAGGAATGTCAGGAAAGTGTCAAAAGTGAAAGCAGGAGGGTGTGAGCGAAAGAGAGAGAGAGAATGATGTAAAGATGAGTAAAGGAGTGTGGGGGCGTGTGCCAAGATACCAGACATGTATATACATCTGTTAGATGTCAACTTAGTTGAGCGATTGGTTGATGAGTACATTATTGTTTGAGAGTTATACAATCTGTATGCAATCATCGTCATGGGAAGTGAGCAGTCCACAGTCCTCTACTTCTTCTTCTGTTGTTGTTATTCGTAAACAACTCTAATGTACATATGGTTATGTACCAGTTACAAATACTTTATGTACATAAGTATATATACATATATCTAATACTGAGCTGCAAAACTGCTTGTGCGGGGCATATCTTGTGGTCCATAATTCTCTAGAAGTAATCAATTAGATTTTAAAAGTAACAGTTCAAAAGAAGGATTTTTCATTGTGAGACAAATGAACTGTTAACCGTTTTGTAGCATCTGCACAAGCTAGGGCTTTACTTATAGTTATTATTGTATTATTATATTTGTATCAATTTACTTATATTTAATGCGATCGTTACAAAAATTTTCGAAATTGAATGTTTAGAAAATATCTCAAAAATGAAAAATTGCCGGAAACTCGCAAGTTGAAATGAAATTTTGGTATTATTACCGCCACGAACAGATTGTCAAATTTTAAACTTTGTACATTAATCACATACATGAAGGGCTATCAATTTTTATTGAAATATCTGTCTGGGAAAATTTCCCAGTATCAAATAAAAATGATGGGTAATCTATACATGTACATTAGTATACGAAGTGTGAAGATAATCGCGAGAAACTGGGGAAAACCAAAAATCAATCAGTAAAATCGCACTTCCCCGGGTTGATGGATTTTGTCCGACTGGACCGCGATTTGCGCGGTGGTAGTACAAAAAGCGAATACCAAGTTTGAGTTTCTACGATTTTTTTTTTTTCCGTTTGTGAGATATTGTGTTCCCACCAAAACATTTTTACTTATTAGTAAGATGAAGTATTGCGATCGTGCCAAATTTCCGAAATTAGTGCCATACATAGTAAAAGGATGATGTCAGGACTGTGTAAAATAAGGACCAATATGACTCTCAGCCTGAGTAGGAACCAGATTTCTCTGGTGAAGGAGCTATTTAAGGGTCATGGTAGGTTCAGGAAGCATCTGCACAAGCTAGGGCTAATAAGCGCGGAACCCTTGTGCAGATTATGTCAGGAGGTGGAAGAGACGGCCCCCCACCTGCTCTTTGATTGCGTTGCAATAACTAGATTGCGCTACGAAACCTTTGGTACGTTGTGGCCTGAGGAGATAGTAGTGCAAAATGATCTGGTGGTGAAAGCCCTGAAACTCCTTAGGGGGGAAGGGTTCACCTACTAGAAACTACCGGGTATAGCACAATAAGCCTCTCTTGGCTGCAGTGCCGGTGTATAGCCTACCCGCGTTGTTAATAATAATAATAATAATAATACTAATAATAATAATAGTGTATGTGAACAGAATATCTCAAAAACAAAAAGTTGCAGAAAGTTCAAACTTGGTTCTACCGCGTTAGATACGAAGATATCGGGCAAAATCCATCAACCGGAAATGCCACTTTATTGAATAATTTTTTCAATTTTTTGTGTGATTTTCTCAAAAAACGGCTCCAATGATTTTCTTTAAACTTAACAATATCAACTACACATAAAAAGTGCTACAATTTTTATTTGCAATATTTATTAGAAAAATTCATTCATGCAATTCATTTAAATGCACATTTGGGGGAGGGGTGGGGTTATGTTTTCCTTTAATATGCTATTTCATTAAAAAAAATGTGCTATACAATACTGTCAACTGATTAATATTTATTAGAACTATATAAGTTGCCAGAACTCCCAGTTTGAGGAAAATCGATTGACCGAAAGTGTGACTTTACTGAATAGGTTTTCAATTTTTTTGTGATTTTCTCCATAAAAAAGCCAATTATGCTTCATGAAACCCAAGGAAACGTATGGAACAAGATTTTTTGTGGTTTTCTCTTGAGGAAACACAGTAGGCGGAATATTTAAATGCAGATTAATTACCAACGAATATTTGATTAAAATATGTTAAGCTTTTAATTTGTTGATCAAGGACTGCCAGTGTTGAATATATTAAAACGTAATTAAATTCAACAAAGTTCTTCTCACAGTATCACTTTAGTTACCCCCCTTTTTTCAATACTCTTCTTTTTTTCTCTAATAAATCTAAACGTATAAATAAATAGCTGGTACCTATACACGAAGTATTTGAATGAACAGAGAGGGAGAGTGAGAGACACTGACAGACAGACCGAGAGAGAAAAGAATGGATGAAGTGCATTTGTTATGGTATCAAATGACACCAGTTTAAAATAATGACCATCATTTTAGAACAATAGAAAGTTGTGTTGAAGGGTTGAAGAAGACCCTCAACCGAATGTCTATAGTAACTTCCCTCACCATTTACTGACCTATTCATTAGTTTAATAGGCGGACAAGGGGAGAGGGGAAGAGTGAAGCGAGAGAGAGGGAGAGATCCTTAGGCAAGAAGGGAATGAGGAGGGACAAGAGAAGTTGGTAGGTGGTTATATATATGTATAGAATAACTCTAGCCCAGCGGGACGAACGCACCATCACGCACACTCGCCCATTCAACAATCTGTGCCGGCAATACAAACACTTCTTTCATAAACAAAAACAATAAAGAAGAAAAAAAAAGAAAAGTTGTCCGAGGTCGCGTGGCACACAGCCTAGTGGCAGAGAGTGGCCATTTTCGGCTGGATAGTGGTCAACACACACTGGCACAACCCGTGGGATTTAAGTAGTGATTTATAATCGGGCCCTCCTCCTCTCGCCACCACTATGAAAAACCGGCTCATGCCGGAACGGATGTGGGTCATAGGGACTAAAGTATTTAGTCTAAGCTGTACACTCCTGGTTTAAAAAAAAAACAACAAAAAACCTAACTTATTTAATTACTTAAATTTATTATGAATTTTTAACATATAATAAATAATATTTATCTTGTCATTTTTTTTAAAGGTTTATTTACCACTTTCTCCTTCTCTTAGCGAAGAGGAAGTATTGCGATCTTGTGAAAATGTTCTAAATTGCGTTTTCACCGGAAATAAGATGTTTAGAAATACCAAAACTTGCAGGAAACTCAAATTTGGTATTCCGTTTAAGCTACCTGACACGAACGTTTCGGCCAAAATCCATCAACCGTGGAAGTGGGACTTTATGCAATTTTTTTTTTTTTTGTTTTTAGTTTTTCGCGAATAATCGTATCTTACTTACATAAATATCTACAACTTTCATTTGAAAAGTTTCCTGGGAAAATTGTTTTTTTTTTGGAGGTTCAAGGTGGGGGACGTTAAGCTTTCCTCTAAAGTACCGCTTCTGTACAATTTATGGTTCTACCATTCATATAATACTGAAGTACTGTTGAAGCATGGCTATAATACCAAATTTGAAAAAAATCTATTAACCAGAAGGACGTACTAACAGAATAGATGTTTGCGTATTTTCTCAAAAACGACTGCAATTATTTTCTTTAAACTTAGAATGTGCCAACTGTACCATAGCTATCACTTTTATATGTACCTAATATTTTTCCGTGAAAATTATTTTTGAAGCAATTACTGCGGAATCCTTGATGTTTACATTTTAAATGATAAATGTAAGTTTGGCGCTATCTTTTGGATTAAACTGTAAATACATACAAAATTCTACCTGCCGTCTGGACCAACCAAAATCTCCACGTCTACTCTACCCCACCACTTTTGGTAATGCAAGTGATTTCAAGTCTAAGTATTAAGTATCCATTTCATAATTGCATTTTACAGTCTTTTGAGTCTTTCAATCACAGTTTTTTAAAGTTTATTTATTACTTTCTCTTACTCCTATTATGATCATGAGAAAATTTTCTAAATTGAAATACATGAAATAAGCAAATATATGTTTTGTGGTCTTTTAAGTACGAAAAAAATGTTTTTAGCGAAAGGTCTGGGTGTGAGAGTGAACAAAGTATCTCAAACATAAAAAATTGCAAGTAGCTCAAACTTGATATTCCAATCTAGGTACTATCACCTAGAAAAACGAAGTTATCGGGCAAAATTCAAAATTCATCAATCGAGAATGCGGCATTACTGACTGAACGGACACGAAAATGACTCCCAAGACTTTCTTCATATTTCTTATACTATCTAAACACATAAATACGCCTCACTTTTATTTGAAACATTTTTTTTTGTGCGGGAGGCTGTTCTGGGGAAACAGTAGCTTTACGCTTTCTTCTAAAGTACCACTTCAGTATAATAAGCGGTCCGGCCACCTAAATCGTATCAATATATATTAAAAGCATTCCTTGAATTCTAAATTTGAAAAAATCGGTTAACCGGATGTGGGACTTTCTTAATAGGTTTATGATTTTTTTTTTTGGATTTTGAACTAAATGCACAGTTTATATATCACTTTTATTACAAATTTTTTTCTGAAAAAAATTTATTTCACGACCTACTATCATCTCTATTAGAGTGAGGATCTGTTAGTTATGTTTAGAATCTAAACTTTTACAAGCTTTGTTGGATGAAATCTAGGCGCTGCTACTCTAATCCCCACACACACACGTATATAGATGCCTTCCATTGTGGCACTGGAAGTACGTTTTTGTAGCTTTACTGGTGGCATTGCCTGCCGATGCATTACCAATGGTATGAATTATAAAAGCCAAACTTTACCAGTGGTTAAGACTTTCCGGCGTTTATTCTTTCTAAAATATTCGAACCATGTACAATGTGTACAGAAACCTACTCAATTAGCAGCTGTAAGCTTCAGGTGTATATGTAAAGAAAAAATATGTCTAAGTAAGTGAAGCATAAAAAGTTAAATATATCTTAAACAAGAATTACTAGCTGTCCGGAAATAGAAATGAGCAATGGTACAATAAGTGAACTAGCCGTACACGGTAAACATGTTTAGACAAACTTGTGCCGCTCAATAATACAATAATAGCCAGACATAAATGGCATTTGGCACGCACGCACTCCTCCATTTACTGTCCACATTGCGGTCCACAATGACATCTTTGAAATGTTTATTTACATACAAAACTACCGGCCGTAATCTGTTACAATTGCTCTATGTTACTATTATCAAATTGTGCTAAATTCAAATGAGTCCCTCTTTTCATAAGGGAGATGAAATCTGCAATTTATTTCACTTTTTCTTATCGCAATTTATAGTTTTTATTATTATTATGATAATTTTTACTAAATGCAATCAATTTAAGAAAAATCAATTTTCCTAGTAAAGATTAATATTTCAAATAAAAATTATAGTATAAGCGAATGATACATTAAGCCTGTCTAAACGAAACCGGAAGGCTACCAGCAAACATAAATACGCTAAAACAACTGACATAAGTATAAACCGGAAGTGCGGCTTCACTGATTTTTTTTTTTTAAATTTTTCGTGATTTTCTCGAGAATAGTTCTAACGATTTTTCTTTAAACTTTGTAAAACAAATAAATACCTTTTCTTTTATTTAGAACATTTTTCCGGGAAAATTGATTTTTGTTTGTTTGTGGGGTTTTGGGGGAATAGTAGCGTTATGCTTTCCTTTAAAATACCACTTATATATATATAACAGTCACAGTTCCGTTTCTAAATACTGGCATGACCTTGCAATACTTTCTCTTACCAACAGCAACAGAAAAAAAAATAACTTATATTTTTAAACAAATTAAGAAAAACTTGGAATATTTCTTTTTAAGAATTTATTTTCAAAAATACTTACATTTCCTTAATCGAAGTTAAAAGAGCGGCTGCATTTGTGGTAAGGAATGCATCTGATCTGTATAGAGTTGTGTTATTTGGGATGATGGGGTGGTTACAGGGATAAGAACAGTACAAAGACACAGAATGTGGGAATGGGATGCTATGGATTGTGTGATAAGCGGATCTGTGTGGTGTTCCCAAATCAGATAATGGAATCAGAAAGAGGGATGGACCGGAGTTTTGTATTGTCTGTAATCATTGGTTCGCTGACGCGCGCGCGCGCGCGCCCGCCAGCCAGCGCACATACGCACGTCACGGCAACGCTTTACCCTCACTCATTCGCTCTCTCTCTCTCTCTCGGCTGATTCTCTTTACCAGTGTTTCGTCGAGGAATAACCAAAGGCCCTCTTGATAACCCATCCACACCACCTCACCACCTCACACAAAAACTACTGTTTTCCCCTCATCTAGTCTCTTACTACAATTTAGTAGAGGGGGGGCTTTTTGCAGGTACTTTGATCAATTAAAGGATCCCGTGGGCTGCTCACTTCAAACATTGATCTTTGTTATTTCACTTCTTATCACAGACAGCCGTTTAAGGGGGGAATCTCTGTGTGTGTGTGTGTGTGTGTGTGAGGGAGTGGGAGAGAGAACACGAACAGAGAACAAGAGAAATTACTACAAGAGAGAGAGAGAGTGTGAGTGGAGGGGGTAGAGAAATGGAAATAAATGTGAATAGAACAAGTAAGAGAAAGAGTGAACAACACAGATCTGTTTGTGTAATTTTCATTTCAAAGTAATTAGCAAGGTTTCGACTTGTCACTCAATTAGTAGAGAGAAGCGCTTCACTGTCTGTTTTATTTGTGCATTTAGTACTATAATATAACTCGTTCCATATTAAGCTCACAGATCCTTTGTCCGGGGACAGTCCATCCCTTTTCGTCTCTCTGTTTGTCTATTATTGTCACTTCAGTATTCCAACTTCCACACACTTCAACAACTACAGCTATGTACCTAAAACTCTTTATCTTGAACGTACAGTGGTTGTTGGGCTTTGTTCACAATCGCTTACCACTACTACCTCTTTATCTACTCTCTTGTTAACACCATCACTATCATTTGACGTGCTTGATGTATTATCATCATTAAAACTCCATCATTAATTTACAACTACAAAAAAAAAAGATTAAATAATGACAGCTGGACTAAATTCAAGATAAAATAGCTCTTAATACGATGCAATTAAACGATGAGAGATTCGATCTCTAAAGAATAGAGCAGAAGGATTTGGCTACAATGCCACGACTATTGCGAACTAAAAATTCTGGCGTGAAACACTCATGCAACTTTCTCTTAGTGTGCTGGTAATACATTATAATATAAAATGACCAATTTTCTTTAAACTTCAAATTTGGAGGGAAATAAATACCTTCCCAGGCAGAAATAGCTAAAATCAATCTTTCCCGAGAAAATATTACAAATAATATGCACAAGATATTATACAAATTGTGACACTGAGCTAGGATCAGCGCCACAACTAGGACAACGTGACGGAAGAAACCAGCTAGGGCTAGAACTTCCTAGGACTTACTGGCAGGTTGGGAGAGATGGAGATCACGTGTCCAGCGACGCTTTAATAGTCGTGAAATATTTTCAGGATGGGAAGGTGTGGATAATGACTGGGCGACAAGATTTGGGTGGACCTCTAGGTTTTTGTGGAATTTCTGGAAGAGGGTGTGGATAAGATCATTGACGAATGAAATGTTAAGGTCGTGAGGGAGGGTTTGATTAGAAACATAATAGGGTGCATTAACTATTCGATGAAGGACTTTGGATTGGAAAGATTGTATGGGTTGTATATTGGAGGGTTTTCCGGAGCCCACAATTCTGCTCCATATGTCCATATTGGTCTGAGTAGAGTTTTGTAAAGAGTGAGTTTGTTATGCATTGTCATGGTAGATTTAGGTCCAAGAAGTCTCCTAAGTAGTCCGTAGCGTCTGTTTAGTTCTTTTCTTTCAAGTCTTGTGTGTGGGTTCCACGTTAGGCGACTGCCTAAGTAGAGACCTAGGCAACGTACTTCGGTGGATATGGGTATGTCTGAACTGTTAATAGTTAGTGTTGGCAGGTCGGTCTTCTTAATGTGAATGTCACCTGGACATACTTGGTGGGGTTAAGATTTATTCTCCATTTTTTACACCAAGTTTCAATGAGCTCAAGGTAATGGTAGAGACTTGAATAGGCTCAGAGTGGGAAGATAAAATTGCGGTGTCATCAGCATAGGTCGTTATTAAGGTTTGGGGATGAGTGGGAATATCAGCAGTGTAGATGGTATATAGGATTGGTCCCAGTATACAGCCCTGGGGCACGCATGCACAGATCGCATCAGATCAGACACTTAAACGCCGCACCTCACCCTGAAGCAGCGTCAGTTAAATAGGATTGCAGGAGGAGATAAAATTGAGTGGGAAGGAACTGTTTTAATTTGTATAGTAGTCCTGGGTGCCAAACTCTGTCGAAAGCCTGAGCCACGTCCAGAAAGACACCCAGGCAATATTTTTTGTTTTCCAGATCAGAGGGTAGTATCAACAAATGGATCAGGGGATTGTTGGATTGTGGAATGACGAGTTGGGAAACCAAATTGATGGGGAGGGATGATATTCTTGGGTACTAGGATAGGAATTAGCCGTTTAAGGAGTATTTTTTCTAGGACTTTGGATAACATGATAACATGGGAAGAAGGCTAATAGGTCTGTAAGAAGATAACTCGCTGGGAGGTTAAGGGGTTTGGGGATAAGGATAATTAAGGAATACTTCCACTGGATGGGAAAGTGAGCGGTACGAAGGATAGAATTGAAAATTGTCGTAAGGAAAATAATGGCATTCCTAGGCGGAGTATGTTGGATGTGATGAGATCGTATCCAGGTGCTTTTTTCCGAGGAAGATGTTCAATAAGAGATTTTACCTCTGATGGAAGTATAGGTTTAGAAGGAAGGTTCTCCACCTTCCTCTCCGGAAGTGGGATATCAATGTTTTCAAGAACATGTTTACTGTGGGAGGATCTAGTATCTCTAGATGTGGGGTGAATGTATGTTCTAAATAACTAGAAAAGATGTTAGCCCTTTCTTCGGCGCTCCTGGCCCAGGGGCCACTGGGAGTGCGGATAGGTGATACAGTCGTGTGATATTTTAGTATTTTTTTAGTTGCAATCCAGAGGGAGTTATCTTCAGTGGAAAGGGTTGTTGTAAATAAAGATGATTGCTGATAGGAAATTATGCTTACGTATTAATAGTATACGAGTTTAAAAAAACTCGTTGCAGCCTTTTTCGAGAAAATCGCGAAAAACTGAAAAAAAAATCAGTAAAGTAGCAGTTCCGGTTGATGAATTTTGTCAGAAACCATCGTGTCAGATGCGAGAATACTAGTTAACGGAATATCAAGTTTGAGGTTCCGGCGAATTTTTTTTTGTACGATATTTTTTTTACATACACACAGACCTTCCTAAAAACTTTTTTCATACCTCAAAACAAGTATTTCCGATTTCGAAAATTTGGCACGATCGCAAAACTTCCACTTATTGAGAATAAGAGAAAGTAAAAATCTATTGCAGCTCCTTCGGAAGTCACTATTTCTTATTCTAATCTGTAAAGTGAATAATATGTAAATATTGTGAATATGCGTGTTAAAGAGCTACAGTTTGCCAGTGTGAAACCAAGAGTAATAAAAGTGTGGCACACATCGTATACTTCTACAAGACCTTTTATTGTGTAAGCTTTAGCAAGTAAAGTGCAAGTGTTGTTTGTGTGGGAGCCTGCAGAACTAGCAAATATCAGAGATATTTTTACCATGATAACCTGTATTATTTCACTTTTGTGGTTATCGACGGGTTTCAGGCGTTCACTGATCTTCTGGATGTTTAACAGTGCAGTAGTTCAAGATGTGTAAACTAACATTTTATCATAAGCAAGCGTGTGATAAATATTATTATCATACTCTTTCTGTTATAATGAAGATATTATTTAACAAGACATCCTAAAGAAGGGTGCGGTGGGTATCCCTTAAAGAAGTAACTATTCTATATCTCACTATGGGGTAAGATCTTCAATGCTGAATTCTTACAAAATTAAGAATAAATAAACTGTTTTATTTAGCCTACCCACCACCAGTGAAAAGTGAACATTTTCAGTAAAATGACATAATATGTGAAAGATAGTAAATTAAAGGGAAGATTAATGGATGTAGCCGGGTCAAATGCAGAGAATAGATTTGCTATCATTTTCAGTTAAATTTTGGTTGTGCGATTTCATTTTTCTCAGTAGTTTTAGGTAGGTTGTATTGTAGGTTTGGGAATATAGGAGGAATATTATAGTTAGGTATATAAAAAAATAAAATTCTTCATCAGAATGGGGCCATTTGTGGGACAAAGGAGTAACAGAGGTGATATTTTTAGTCTGACAGTCTAATGTTTTAGCTTAACGTTAGAGTAGTAGTATTTCCGGTTGATGGATTTTAAGCTAAACCTTCGCTTTGTATCCAATGACAGTATATGAATCGGAATATCCTATTGGAACGTCCTGCGAATTTTACTTTTTCTTACTCCTAGTAAAACGAACTATTACGTCGTGCCAGATCTATGAAATTGAAATTTCACCGGAAACTAAGCTATGGAGGTCCTCTGAATACGAAAAAAATGTTTTTAGCGGAAACTCAAACTTGGTATTCCGTTTAGGTACTATCACCACATCAGAACGAAGATTTCCGGCAAAATCCATCAACCGGAAGCACGTCTTTACAGATTTTTTTTTTTCAGTATATATATCACTTCGGTAAATATATGGTTTTACAACTTACTTAATATTAATACTCATTAGAAGCATTCACAGAATTTCAAAGTTGAAAAAAAATCGATTTACTAGAAATGGCAAATTTAGAGAATAGGTTTTTGATTTTTGGATTTTCTCGAAAACAATAAAAATGATTTTCTTGAAACAGTTTCCTGAAAAAAAAAAAAAATATTTTATAGAGTTATTGGAGGTCTGTCAATTAATTAGGGCGCTCAGTAAGTAAAATCCCCAACACCATTTCTATGGCTAGCCCAACTAAACATTGTAACGTTGCAATTGTAAGGAAAAATTTTCTGATTAAATTGTATTAATTACAGGAAGAGAAAGTCGTGTGAGTGTTTCACATCAGATTTTTTTTAAAATTCTATTAAATTTGAGACATTTTGTTCACACAAACACTTCACATTGATCCTTGACTAAAAACACTCAACTCTCTTAACCTCAACACTCTACAAAACTCTCAACTCCTCAACTATTGACACATTCGCAGTACTTCAAGATCCAAGTAATGAAAAAATAGCAAAGTCTTAACATAAAAATATATTAAGTATTACATTTCAATAAGATTTTCATTAATTCTATAAATTAGTCAGCTAAATGACTAGTTAAAATGACTTTGCACAGATCTAACGTGACACTTAGAGTTCTGTATGGATTAAGAATACCATGTGTTCTAATAATTCTAAGGATAATCCAGTTTTGATTGGATCCTTTCACTATAAAGTTAATGCTATTGAATTTGATCCAATCACATCTATTCTAACTATAACAGTAACTTTCAGTTTTCTGCAAAATTTCTCACAACTTCTTTCCAAGATTACAGGCTCATTATTTCAGGCAGATTACAGATACTTGCTGGCTTGCTTTAGAGAATAAACCCAAGTATATGCTGAATTAAAAGTTTCATTTATAGACAGTCGCCCGATATACGACCCCTGCTTCGGACTTTTTGCGTACAATCGATTGCACCTGAGGTATTATTCATTTTCAGAGAGAAATTATGGTTCATAATAGTGAAAGAAGTTATCCAAATTAATTGAAACAATTAAACACCCTTACCGTGTTATATACATTAAAATAAACACAAATACTTCAAGAATCAGAAGAGGTGACCAAGGTATGAGGCAATGATATAGACCTATCTCCAATTCTGTTTAATATATATAATCATATATTATATATATATATAATATACTGAAAATGGTGGCTGGGTCCGCAATGCTGGATAACACCGGCATTTATCCGAAAACGCGTCAGGAACAAAACTAATATGCATGCTACGACGGATAAAATACCGGATATGTATATATATATATATATATAACCAGATGAGAAAATTGGAAAAAAGCAGTTAGTTCAGGTATCTCGCGGCACAGTGAAAGCAATCTGAACGTCTTGCTGTATGCAGGCGAATTAATAATATTACTGAATAATAAGTAAGTATTATAGGATTCAGTATATAAACTGCTACAAAATTGGCCAATATAATTTTAAAATATATGGGTTGTTGAAAAAAAAGGTTATGGCTTACCATAGAAAGTTCCCTGTTTCGTTCTAAAATAGTTATAGATAATAAGCCATTGGAACAAGTCTTTATATTTCAATCATGAAGGCTGTGAAGTATAAATAAACTAAATAACTTTTAATTTATCTGTCAGTGGAATAAGTAGAATGCTAAAAAAATAAAACAAGACATGAAACAGAAATAATATTGTACCAAACGATAGCTGTATCGCTGCTTACTTAAGGAAGTGAATCTTAGGATACTAGAGCTAAACATACAAATAGTATACAAAGCGCAGAAATAAAACACTTATAAAGAGTTAAAAGTTTGCACAAAGAAATAGTTGGATAACAAATATCGATATACGAGAAGAAATAAAGATATGTATAATACGAGGCATGTCCAGTAAGTAAGTGTACTGAATTTTTGTAGGTTACAAAAATTTTTATTTGAACAAAAAAATTACCTGGTTACATTAGTACATATGTAAGCTATTTTTCGACATAGTCACCATTCCTCTCAATGCAGGTGGTGAACCGGGATATTAATTTTTTGATGCCTTCCTCGAGTAGTTTCCCGCCAACCCCTTCGTCCACTTGTCCACCTCCCCCTTCACCTCCTCGTCGGTTGAAAACCTTTTTCCACCCATGTGCAGCTTCAGGGAGGTAAAGAAATAGTAATCTGAAGGTGCTATGTCAGGGGAATGCGCGGGATGGTTCAGGACATCCCATTCAAACAAGGCAAGCAGTTCCTTCGTGGCATTGGCCGTGTGTGGTCTGGCAATGTCGTGCAGCAGCAACACTCCCTTTGTCAGCATGCCTCTGCTTTTGTTCTGAATCGCCCTCCGCAATTTTTTTAGGGTCTCACAGTATCTTGCAGAGTTGATGGTTTCCCCATGAGGCATATATTCAATTAAAATTATGCCTTGACAGTCCCAAAACACGGATACCATGATTTTCTTGGCTGAAATTGTGGTTTTGAACTTTTTGGCGGAGGGTGAAGAGGTGTGACGCCACTGTTGAGACTGCCTTTTGGTTTCAGTGTGTAGTGTGCAACCCAAGTTTCATCTCCAGCAATGATGGAGCGGAGAAATTCATCTCCATGGAGTTTGTAGCGTCTCAAAAACTCTTGCCCGACCTTGAATAATTCACACTTGGCGGGAGATTGGATTGACATTTTTCACGAAACGTATTGTCGCGTCGACAGTTCTCAACGTATTGACCTCGAGCCGGTCTCGTTGCGGAGGGGAGGAATCAGGCTACACGACAGTGTAGCCAACATGTCGAAAACAAAATCCCTCCGGCCGTGAGAACCTTAGTACTGGACATGCCTCGTATTAATGAAGATTATGGAGAAAGAAGAAGAGAAATAAGGGAAAGAGCGTCTTCGTCGTATGATAAAGACAAGAATACATTAATGGCCATTAATTACAGGCCTAGGGATAAACGGAATATAGGGCGACCATTAAAAACATGGAGGTGAAGACGGAACAGGCGTTTTGCCTGATATTCCCCGGTTGTGCAGAACAAGAAGAAGATTAAACATATATTCCCCCCCCCCCGATACACCTTCAACAACTTCTATTATTGTTTTAGGAGGAAGTATTAAGATTGGATCAAATTTTCGAAATTGAAATTTCTTCGGAAATGCATGTTTTGATGTCCCCAGAGTGTGGAAAAAATGTTTTCAAATAATGGTGTATATGTGTGGCTTTGTTTATTTGGTTCCATCGACAGGAAGTGCAAGCACTGCATGTTTTTTTTTTTTACTTTTTTACGATTTTCTCGAAAAAGTTTTCAACGATTTTCCTCAAACTTCACAACTATCTTCACATATAAATATCGGTCACTTTTTTTATTTGTTATATGCTCCAGGGAAAATTTATTTTTGGAGGAACAATAGCGTTAAGCCTTCCCCTACGTAAGGCTTAAAATATCACTTCAGTAGAATGTATGGTTCTGCCACCTCTACAATATTTTATACATTAGAAACTTTGCCAAAATTCCGAATTTGAAGAAAATCGGTTAACCAGAAGTTAGATTTTACGGAAAAGGTTTTTGAGTTTTATGGGATTTTATGGAAAATGACTACAACCATTTCCTTTAAACTTGGAATAGACTGCAACCCAGATATAAACCTCTATCACTTTTATTTGTGACATTTTTCTAAAGAAAAAAATCTGGTGTGAAACACTCACACAACTTTCTCTTATTCCTGTTCCCAAAATTATAATTGACAAATGTTATAGTTTTTGTACCAAATTTAATGAAATTCGTCGAAAACTGAAAAAACTGTTCAGTAAAAGCGCACTTCCGGTTAATTAAATTTCTTAAAACTCGGAATTTTGGCCATCTATTTATTTCTAATTAATTTTGTTTGGATGATAGAATTGTATAACACACTGTGTTAGCACTTTAGAGAAAAACATAACCCCACCCCTCCTCCAAAAGTGCCCTTAGATGAATTTTACCAGAGAAATGTAGATCTTTATATGTTTAGTTTACATGGGAAGTTTAAAGAAAATCGTCGGAGCCATTTTTGAGAAAATCGTAAAAAAGTAAAAACTCAGTAAAGTGGTACTTCCGGTTGAGAAATTTTGACAGATAACCCACTATCAAATACCATAGTGATACTTAAACGGAATATCAAGTTTCAACTTTCTACGGTTTATCGTTTTTGTGCTATGCTGTTCACATACACACACACACACACACACACAGAACCATTTGCTAAAAAACCTTTTTTGGACTCAGGAGACCTCAAAACTGATATTTCCGGTGAAAAATCGATATCGAAAATTTGACACGATTACAATACTTCCTCTTACTAGGAGTAAGAGAAAGTAAAAAATGTTTTTTCAGGTGGTTCTGACGTTAAAATCCAAATGTGTTTGTACAATATTATTGACGTGTCTCTACAATGTAATCATTTTCTATCAACCTATGTTGGTAGGTTGACACTTGTTTCCCCACTAGCTATATATTTATCTTAGGTTAGATGAGCTAAATTTGAAATTTTAAAAAATTTTTGTCATTTTATATATAACTGTATTAAAAAGGAGTAACAAAAAGTCGTATGAGTATTTCATAACAGATCTTTCGGAGCGTTTTGAGTTGTAGTGGCTGTAATCTTTTCTGAATTCTAGAAGATTGATCCTAACCATTTTGATTATTTCTGAATTTTATCTTGAAAATCTCATCATTCATTTGTGAGCGCTAAATTCTCATAGAAGCGCTTACATCTGTTCTAAATCTTTAATGAACTCAATGAATCTGGGCAATAATTGCAATCTCATTTCTTTGGCCAGGAAAAATATATATAAAAAAAATTGTGCACTGAGGTTGAAAAAATACGATATGGATAATAATGATTTCCCGACGGAGATAGCCACTTTAACTTATGTTCGGATTACAGTGAGTCTATTATTTTTCTGGTATATAGAAACTGGGCCCGGATAATGGCAAGAAGTTGGAATGGATAACGGTGCAGTGCTGGCCTGGGAAACCTTTAGTACTACTAACATTCCGGTAGTCAAGGCTACCACCCGGGGCTAGTACCCTTCTAAAAAAAATGATTAGTATTATTTAAATATGAGGGTGGGGGTTAAAAGCTGAGTTGATAGTAGGGGGTATAGAAGTTTATATATATTAAAGGGTGTGTGGGAACACCCACTCGAAAGTACTGACGGCTGACAATTAACCACTGTTTGTGACACACGATGTTTCTTTTATAAATTTACTGGGCAAAGTTAGCGCTCTCTTTCGCTCTATCTCTCTCTTCCTGAACTTTGTTACTATATAGATACACACACCACACACCCATACATAAGCGCGTATTATAAATGAACCAAATCGTCCGGAAATGTTTTTAGACACCATCAACTTAGTTACATATCATTTTTTTTTTTTTTTAAATGATGGTCTAAAACTTTAATCCAGCCTTTTTTTAACTGGTTCATTGATCATAAGTGATTTGTTGCATTATGGCTAGATGTCACTACGGTCGTCGTCTATATTTATGTATAATATATATAATATAATATTATTGATCGAATTAATCGAATTCCTTAGACTGTGTAGTGTTAGAGTTTCTCAAAGAAAAGACAAGGACATCATATCTGAACAACATTTAGAGATTTTCCGTAAAAGCCTGCTTTAAAATCCGTCAACCGACATGAGGCTTTATTTAATTTTCTCTTCATAAGAGAAAGTATTTCGATTGTGATTGAAAAATTTTGGAAATTCAGATTACATCATAAAAAAAAATCTTTCGAAGTTTTGTAGAAAATTTCTCATATTAAAACTAAAAGCATTGCAGTAAGTGAAAAAAATTAATGTAAATATTTCGGACCAGATATTTTCTTCGTATATATTTATTCGTTAAATTTCATTTAGCAATTTTCAATCACTTACCCATAATTTTGTGTTTTGTTTCCTTACTGCAGTAAAATCGGAAATTTCTATTAATTCGATGACTTGTTTAGTAGAGACAGAGTGACAATTAGAAATTAATAAAATTATATTTTTATGATTTTTAATTAAAAATAAGATTTGTTTTTTTTCTGTCTCGAAAGTATTTTTATTTATTAAATTAATTAGAAAACTGCTTAATAGATATAAATATAGAAATAAAATAAACATTAAAAATCAGAAAGTTATAATAATTCACATGCAGTTAATGAGATATATGTATATAATTTATATCCCAGCTTACCCATTAATATTTTATATCTACGTATATATATATATATATAAAATAGTTTAAAACTGTTTTCACTAAACTTATCTACAATATACATATATGTGTATGTACATATATAAATCCCCACTAATACTAAAACAACTCTATCTTACAAGTTAGTAAGGAGCGACCTCCTGTTGCCTTGATGCTTCTTGTATTGAACTTTCTTTAAACTAACTGTTTACAAACAGATAAATATTATAGATCTATATCTTATTTAATTTATATTTATAATTTCAACATTATTTACTTCAACTAAGTTTCTTATCGTTTTTCTTAACTCTCTTTTCTCTTCTGTTTTTGTTTTTTCAAATAACATTTCCACATTCCATTATTATATTTCTATTTTCATAAAATAAATTATTCACTAGTTAAATTTTTAATCTATTAATCGCGGTGAGTATTACGTATTTTATACTTGTCTTTTATTTATTTATTTATTATTATTAATTCTTGTTGCGTTTACAGAAACTCTTATCATATTGGAGTGGCAGAGATTCCCGCTCCTAACTATTTGAAAGAGAATTAAGGAAAAGACAGATGGTTAGATTTGGAAATACAAATTACAAAGATGTACCAGTTGCCATAATTCTGAATTTGATGGTGAACAAAGAGCGAATAAGCTATCTAGAAATAGTGAAAGAAAAGGAAAAAAAAAAGGAAAATGGAAATCTGTGGAATACAGCTGGAGACCATCTGAAGGAAACGAAGAAGAAGATGGGTGGAATCAAAGGTAAAAATCTGCAAAAGAAACTAGGGATGGGTTTGAAAATGAAGAACAGAGCCAGACTGTAGGCCAGAGTGCAGATCAAAATAGAGAGCCAAGAAAGAAGAGTAAAAGAAAAATAGAATGACCTGGTGTCCCTAGGCGCAACAGTTCAGGAAGGGAAGAAGAAAAGAAGGATAGAGTGACATAGGATCTAATAAATCCTTAACGCAACGGCATACGAAGTGCCCAATAACTCCAAATGATGATTGTAATGAAGGAACGTATGGTCAACCGGCCGGCCGAAATTCCTATCGAAGATATAAAAAGTATACGTAGGATCACCCCAACACTAGCCTATTCACTTATGCTGATAATACAGCAATCTTATCACCTCATACCGATCCCGTTCTCTCCAGGCGCTTCTTGCAAACCCATCCCACTCACTTGAATCCTGGTTAACCAAATGGAAAATAAAAATCAACCTTAACAAATCCCAATACATAGTATTCACATTAAACAAAAAAGTACTCCCTCCCATCTATCTGTTCAATACTCCAATTCCTCCCGCAGACCACGTTCGTTATCTTGGACTATACTTAGACAAGCGACTCATATGGAATCCACATACGAGACTTAAACGATTCACCCTCAACCAACGCTTCAGACTTTCGGCTAGACTTCTTGACAAACGCTCTAAAGTAACACTTCTGAACAAAAGACAGCTTTACACCTCACTGCTCGCTCCAATTTGGACATACGGACTAGAACTATACGGCACTGCTAAACGTTCCAACCTCAATGGAATTCAAACTCTTCAGAAAAACCTCCGTCGCATTGCCGACGCCCCTTTTTATGCCACACCATTCACAACGACCTCAAGTTCCCGTTTGTCAACGACCTCGCCAAATCCCGATACAACAAATTCCACAGTCATCTATTCCTCCATCCAAACCCCCTCGTCCAAGCTCTTTATTCAAACTCACTCCCAGGTAATCCCCAAAGACGGCTAGAATATAATGATCTGGTGTCCCTGGGCGCTACGGTCACGAAGGGAAGAAGAAAAAGAAGAATAGAGTGACATAGGATCTAATAAAACCCTTAGCGCAACGGCATACGAAGTGCCCAATGACTCCAAATGATGATTGTAATGAAGGAGCGTATGGTCAACCGGGTACCAGGCCAGGAGCCGCGACCTCCTGGATATGTATTCTCAGTTATCACTGGATAACTGACATACACGACATTGCATGATACAGTATTCCTTACATCATATTTACTTGTGGCATTTGTATAAATCATGCAGTTGTAAATATTCAATAAATAAAAAAAAAAGTAGGATAGAATGTTATAGAATCATTAAAAAAAAGCCCTTGGCGCAACGGCTCACGACGGAAGAAGAAAAGGAGAGCAGAATGATTTAGGGTATTAAAAAAGGTAGATTTAATAAAGTTCTTGGCGCATCAGCTCACGAAGAGCCCAAAGCATGCCAAACGGCGATTTTAACTAGAGAACGTGCGATCAACAGGCCAGAATTCCTACTGCTCAGTAGTACATGCTCTATTCCGAGAAACTTGGACACCATTGAAACAAAATATGAGACAGGAAGCAAGAGAAAGTAAAAATTTAAGACAGTATAACTGTATTACATGTTTGTTTTTTTAAAGACTAATATTCAATAACTGATTAAGAAACTAGTAATTCTTTTTATTTTTTTAATAAAAAAACGATGTTAAAGATAAAATAGAAAAAAATACCTCGAATTTAAAAGGAATCCATTTTTTTTTCATTCTTCTAAAATACAGGCTTAATTCTTTGTCCAATTAAATGTTTTAAAAGAGTATAAACATTCTTTAATTGGCTGAAATATTTGATGTGAAATAAGTGAAAGTTAAATAAATAATAGACAGATAAAAATATACATTATCATACACACGGCTGGCGTTTCTCTATTTGATAATAGAGTCGCTTCAATCACTCTACGTATGTCCATAGAAATAGAAATTGTTAAAACAAAAATTTTAAAAAATCTGTTGAGAAACCTCAGACGACTTTCTCTTACTGCAGCTTACGAAGATTTAAGTGACAAATTTTCTCAAACTTATAATTTGTGCTAAATTTTTATTGGTCTACTGATATATTATATCAATGGGAGAAACTACTCGTAAATTTAATAAAATGACTTTTTTGAGGAACCCATACACTCCCCCTCCCAAAAACGTCTTTAAATGAACTTTCTCGGGAAAAAAGTCAGGTTCTATTCTGACGATTTTTAATTTTTGATTGACTCGGGCCCTGGCGGGGTGGGGCAGACCACAAAACTTCTATTTCCGAGGGAAAAAAGCAAATTTGTGACGTTCGCAATATTTTCTCTTGCATTAGTAAGTTTCTCTTACTGTTGCAAGAATTGAAGGGAAAAGAAGAAGACCAAAAGAGCAAAGCAAAAACCTCACAGCAAACTCAAAGTAGATATTCCATTTTGATAACATCATCGACCGCATCTGTCACAAAAATCCATCAACCGGAAATACAACTTGACGGAAAGTTTTTGTTTTGCCACTCATTCGCGATCTTCTTGAAGAGCATTTTTTAAAGAACTATCAATTTCATTTGAACCAGTTTCCTAGGAAATAATTGATATCTGGAGGATTCTGGACATCAACGGCCTATATAATACATCGTATTAAATATTATTGTTTATAGAATTTATATATTTCTCCAAGGTAAGAAAAAATCGGTTAACCGGAATTGCGTCATTATAGAAGAAGTTTTGATTTTTTTTTGGAGCTGGAAGGAATTTTCTCTAAAAAAATGCAAGTACGTTAACTAAAGCCCTCACACTAAAGAAATAACACGTATAACTTATTGTTATTTTTTATATATATATATATATACACATCATTATGTAGTTTAAATAATAATAACGGTTTTAAAATCTGAAATAGTTATGTTGTCAGTTTGTATACGTTCAATCAATCGTCTGATCAATCAAGTTTTTGATAATCATTACTACGCATATATCATTAAGAAAGAACACACACGCACACACACATATATATATATATATATATATCATTCGTTACTATATTATGTTGTCAATTATGTTAATTAGACAACATTTCACATCCATTCCAATACATATCATTAAGATTGCCCTCCTTACCCCCCCTCACTAACACCCCTTCCAAATAAAATAACTCCTTTCTATAACTATATTACGGTTTATATGTCTAATTCTTCAATTTTTTTTATCTTACCTTTCATTATGTCTTTTTCTTTTTCATTAATATCTTCGTTCTCTATTCTAACCGGATCTTCTTCCTCTTTAGCTTCTTATATTATTAATCACATTCTCATTTCTGATAAATATATATGTATATATATTCGATTTATTTTTATTTACTAAAATATATACGAACCAGACAAGGAACTAAATAAAGTTCTCTTCAAAAACATATAAATATAACAAAAAACTGGTGTGAAGCATTCACACGACTTTCTCTTACACAGCATGTTAATATACATAATATATATATGTATTAATATAAGCATGTTAATTATATATTTAACTATAAATTTATAAATTAATAAAAAAATTTATAAATAATAAATTTCACTCATTTGTCCTAAACATAGATATATCGGTGCCCTAATTCGCTGGTCTAATGGCTAGTGGACTTGCCTTTGGTGCGAGAATTCAGGGTTCGATTCCCGTGAGGCCAAAGTCGGTGTTGAGCCAACATCGTGAGAAAAAGTGGAAAGCTACAGCGAAGTGGTGAAAGTGGTACCGCACCTAGTTAGCGAAGGTCAGAACTACACAGCGAGGGAACCCGCGGCGTGCTTACCACTCGCCCACCAATAAAAATCATCGTCTGGCAAGCCTTGGTTCTTCATGGGCTGTTGCGCCATAGTTTAATTTAATTTAATAAATATTTAATTAGATAAACAATATAAGAGGGAGGGGATAAGTACCTACCTACCAAACCAGACAGCAGGTAGCGAAGTGTTTATATTGTAGACCAGTAGAGCGCACCAATAAGATTGAACTAACCCTGCATATAACAATTGAAATAAAGGGGTCGATATTTATGAGTAGACAGTATAAGAAATTTTTAAAAAAGTCGTTGGAACAGTTTTCCGAGAAAATGGCAAAAAACTGGAAACAACATTCAGTACAGGTGCACTTCCGGGTTGATGGATTTTGGACGAAATCTTCGTGTCTAAACCGTAATAGTGACTAAACCGAATACTAAGATTGAGATTACTATAATTTTTCGTTTTTGAGATATTCTACCAACATTACATAAGTATACACACAAACACGCACACACACACACACACACACGCACACACACACACGCACACACACACACACACACACACATACAGACCAATCGTAAAAACATTATTTCTTTGTAAATCAGGGAACCTCAAAACATGTATCTACGGTGAAATCTTCATTTCAAAAATTTAACACGATCACAATACTCCTTCCACTTGCAAGGAGTAAGAGAATGTAAAAGGTGGTAGGGGTTATACACGTATACTTGAGTGTGACTACCCCAAATAAATTTTACCGGGAAAATGTTTCAAATAAGCACAATAACATTTTTTTGTCTTTGCATTAAATAGCTTTATATTCTCTCGATCTCAAATCATCAGTGTTTGGTGTCGATAATCTAATCGAATATGAAGATCTACTCTAAATTAAATATATAAAGGAGCGACCTGTAAAGCATAATCTATTGGAAACTAAAAGTTGTATCTATTGTGGCTCCTTGATATCAGTGTTTTTACACAGAGAATGAAGTCGCCCATACAGTATGAGTTCACACAAAATTCCGAGTAGTTGATTACAAAATCAATTAAACTTTACAAACATACTTGGTATTGTGAGCATGTCGAGAATATCAGTATAGTTGTTGTTGTTTAGGATACCAGGTAAAATCCTGTAGGAGTAGCCGAGCCACTTACTTTTATGCGGAATTCACACTAGCACAAATTTTGAGAAGAACTTAAATTTTTACTTGTTGCTCAGTAAATAACCAAGAAGCATTAAGTAGAGAATAACATCTAAATAGGATATGAACAAGCATCTTAAAGACGTTACAATTTTCAAGGTTAAAACCACGGGCTTCCAGATCCTATTTTCTTAGTAATTTTTTTTTTTTAAATAAACTGTTAAAGAGTTTAATCTGATAAACAAAACCATGTTGAATGTTATACTTAAGTTCATTATCTTTTATAAAATATCTATAAAATAACAATTATTAAGAATATATTACAAAATAATTACCAATTCCAATTAGATTATATGTTATAGATATTGAAGTTACTATTTTCTCGCCTCTGTTCAACATTCTTTACATAATAAAAAACAAGGAAATGAATTAAGTGAATATAATTCTTTAAATTCTTTTTCCTGATAATTATTGTAAATCTTACTTTTTCCCTTTGAGATTTTCAAATTTGAATCTCATTATCTCTTATAGACATAGGAATAAATAGAATAGGAATAAATAGAATAGGAATAAATAGAATAGGAATAAATAGAATAGGAATAAATAGAATAGGAATAAATACTTGATTTATATTTTATATTCAAATTGAATTTTAACCGGAAATTTATGTTTTGAGATCTTCTTTTAGAACTTTTTCTGGGTTTTAGATATTTCGCAATATAAGGCTCCAACCGACTGTCTGCAAACTCGAATGAATGACTAGATCGTTTATAGATATATCACTTTTATTGCAAAATTTTGGAGATCTTTGGGAGAGGAGGGTACGATGTTAAGATTACCACTAAACTTCATTGAAATTATCAGTGATAACAGCACCCTTGAGCACTACTAAACATTAAGCAAGTATTCCAAGTTTGAGAGAAATTAGTTAATATAACGTAGAAAATTCAATAAAAGTGATATATTCAATCTGTATTCAGTTTTCAAAACATATTTTCACTTTCTCTTTTTGATGGTAAAAGGAACTATTGCGATCCTGTTAAATTTTCGAAATGAGTTCCCACCGGATATATATGTTTTGTATCCGAAATTCATGTTTTGTTCCCTGGGTACGAAAAAATTGATTTTAGCGAATGGTCTTGTGTGATTTTGTTTGGTTGGTTGGTTTGGTTCTATCAACAGGAAGCAAATTAGCTGTATATATACATTGTGCAAGTTTTTCGTGATTTGCTCGAAAATGGTTTCAACGATTTTCTTTAAATTTAGAAAATTAGCTACACACATAAATATCTATCACTTTTATTTGTAACATTTTTCATGGGGAAAATTTGATTTTTTGGAGGGTTCTGGGCTAAACAATAGCGTAAGGCTTTCCTCCGAAATACCACTTCAATACAATATATGATTTTACCATTTATATAATGTTAATATACATTAGACTGGGGATAACCAGTGGAGCAGTCCGTGCAGCTACTGGAGGGTGGCTCCGAAGCAAGCATGAGGCACTCTGGGGTGGAGGGGCTATACACAGTAAAAGGATGATACCAAAACTGTGTAAAAGGGGGACCAAAGTGCCTGAGTAGGAACCAGATTTTTCTGGTGTTATTTACGGGTCATGGTAGGTTCAGAAAGCATCTGTACAGGGTGGGGCTAATAAGCTCGGAACCCTTGTGCAGACTATGTCAGGAAGAGGAGGGAACGGCCCCTACCTCCGCTTTAATTGCGTAGCAACAACCAAATTGCGATACGAAACCTTTGGTACCTTGCGACCTGGGAAGATAGTAATGCCAAATGATCTAGTGGTGAAAGCCCTTAAACTCCTTAGAAGGAGAGGGTTCATCTACTAGAAAATCGGGGATGGCAGAATAAGCCTGCTATGCCGGGGAATAGCTCACACGAAGCATAACTCTAAATCTAAATCTAAAATATACATTAGAAGCATTGCTAGATAAACGAATTTGAAGAAAATCGATTAACCGGCATTTTTTCGAAAGTGACATTAACTGTTTTCTGTAAATTTGGTACGCCAACTATACCAATATAAACCTAACCAATTTTATTTGTAACTTTCATTTTTCTGGAAGAAAAAATTGTTTATTGGTGGTTCTGTGAGGAATGTGAGAAGTTAAAATTCAAATGTGTTTGTTCAATGTTATTGGCGCTCTCTACCTACCTCTGTTGGTAGGCTGGCACTTGCCAGTATATTTCTCTCACCACCTGTTTATTTATGTTAGGACAAATGAGCTAAATTTGAAATTTAAAGAAAAGTTGTCATTTTGTATTATATACAAAAATCCTTTCCTTTTATTAATAGGATTAAGAGAAAGTCGTGTGAGTGTTTCATACCAGACTTTTGTTTACTTCCTTTTATTGCTGGCAAAAGAGGAAGTATTGCGATCATTTATAAATTTTCGAAATTGAGTTGCCCCCGGAAATGCATGATTTGGGTCCTCATTTGTCCTAACATAGATTTAGTGGTAGTGGGGCGACACTAGTGATCTGAGTATCTACTCAGACAGGTAGTGGAATGATTTACATTGCTGTCCACAAGAGAGCGCCAATAGCATTAAACATATCCCGCGTAACATTTGAAACTTAACGCTACAAATTCCGCAGAACTGCCTTCCGATTTTCCAAAAAAAAAACTCAAAAACCTTTTCTGTAAAATCACACTTCCGATTTTCTTAATTTGAAATTCTATCAATGCTTCCAATGTTAATTAATATTATATAGATGGTAAAACCATTCATTATACTGAAATGGTAAGAAAGCTTTACGCTACTGTTCCCCAACAACTCCCAAAAAATCACTTTCCCCGCGAAAATGCTTGAAATAGTGCAAAATGATAGATAGTGCAAGAAATTTAAAGAATCGTCGAGAAAATCGCGAAAAACTGGAAAAAAAATAAAAAAGATTCTATAAAGTTGACCTATAACGTTGATGAATTTTGCTCGAAACTTGCAGTCAGATGCGAAGGTAATACCTAAACGAAACACCAAGTTTGAGCTTCACTGTTTTTTTTTTGATTTTTAGATATTTTGTTTGAAAACACACACACACACATACACAAAGATCATTCGCTGAAAACTTTGTTTTCATATTCAAAGGGATCTCAAAACCTGCATTTCCAGAGGAAACTCAAATACCAAAATTTGGCACGTTCGCAATACTTCCTCTTTCCCTTCAAAATGTTTGCGGTGTCTGCTCTATCGCGGCAAAAATATTTTGTAGTCTTTCTGCTGGGTAGGCGGAGTGAATGTTTTGTATGATAGTAACTTACTGCTTGGTTGTGGTCTGTGTGCGTTAGATCGGGAAGCTTAGAGTTTTTAGTAGACCTCTCAGAAATATCGAGTACTGAATCAAGTATGCAGTACTCTTAGGCTTGAATCAAGTATGCATGTGTAAAGTATGATTGTATTTATTGACTTGTGAGGTTGTATATGAGCTAGGTTATGCTGTTAGGCTAGTATGCCTTAGTCTTTATGTTCATTTTGTACACTTTTGTGTGCCCAGCCCTCGAGTATTTATTTATTTATTTATGTATAGATAGAAGCATTACTGTTTGTTGCAAAGTCTAACGCGATAGTAAGTGGGCTGGGATGAGCGCGAGCTCAGGTACGCCCAGTAGATGTTCTTGATAAAAAAAAAATACTTCATCTCACTAAGAGCAGGAGAAAGTAAAACCTCGAAGTCTTGTTTTTTTTTTCGTTTTATTATTAATTTAATATGTAAATTATAATGATGGTAGGTTGCAGTAAATTTACGAGTTTTCCACCATTAAAGATGATTTATAAAACGATAGAGACTAAGTAATATTTACACAGATGCTTGGGTGACAATCATTCTAACAACATTATATATGTATGTATCTGTAACATAGATTACAACAAACACATAATCCCGCCATATTGCCTGTCGTCATTCACTCTCTCTCTCTCACTCTGTATACCACCAGAGAGCGGCTCAATTCACCGCACAGCTTGATTAGAGGCTTTGTAACCCTGGGAACCGAGCCAAATTGTGTGTGGCATCCTCTTGTAATTAGTTGAAAAATATTTGTTCCCAGTTTGTTTGTCAGATGTTGAAACAGTTAGAGTGAACAATAGCTACGGAGAGTGAAAGGGAGAGTGATAAAGTGTTATCAGATAAAGCGTGGTACGGGGAGGGGGGAGAGTTAGGTCCAAACATAAGATCAACTCAAAGTACAACAAGTAACAACAGGCAATCTTCTAACTTATACTCCCCTTGATTCACTACTACAAACTAAACAAAGGGTAATATTACAGAACTATTGCTAACGTTATAACATTTCTAAACTAGTTTAAATATAAATTAAAATAAGGATTCCCATGATTTTAAGGCCCCTAAATACGAAAAAACTTTGGTGTGAAACACTCACCGGAATTTCCCTTAATCTTGTTAATACAATTAAATAAAAAATGACAAATTTTCTTGAAACTTCAAATTTTAATAATTTGTCCCAACAATAATATAGAAGTGGTAAGTGGGAGGAGGATAAGAACCAACCCAAGCAGATAGGGAAGTGAAAAACGGGCCAATAGCATTCAACCAACATCAAATTTAAATTTAATGTTACAAATAAAACTTTCAAGTTTCTATCTGTATAGTCAATATTCCAAGCTTAAAGAAAATCGCTATGAACATTTTCGAGATAATTCCAAAAAACTCAACGAGGAAAGGGAATAGCTAACTGGTTAGCGCAATGGATTTCCAACGAGAAGGACCCGGATTCGAGGCCAGCTGTGCTGGGCTACCCATGCATTTTTTCTTCCTAGTAGCCTTTACAGCTCACTGCCCGGTGTTGGACAGTGTTATCTGTAACAAGAGAGCACTGCCCAGAGGCCGGCAGTGTATTGAGAAGGCTACGGGCGCCAATGATCATAGATGTTTGTCGCGCTTAAATTAAAAACAAAAAACTGAACAACCAAAAAAAGCTATAAAGACGCACTTCCGGTTAGCCAATTTTCTTTAAATTTGGAATTGTAGCAATACTTCTAACAACCATAGATTATACTGAAGTGGTAGGTACTACAGAGGAGAAACTTTACGTTACTATTCCCCCAAAATCACTTAAAAAAAAAAAAATCAATTTGCCCAGGAAAATGTTTCAAATAAAAGTGATAGTTTTTTTTTAATTTAAGGCGCGTCAACATAATTTTTTTTTTTTTAATTTAAGGCGCGTCAACATAGTTTTTTTTAATTAAGGCACGTCAACATAGTTTTTTTTTATTTAATGCGCGTCACACATAGTTTTTTTTTAATTTACGGCGCCGTCAACATAGTTTTTTTTTAATTAGGCACGTCAACATAGTTTTTTTTTTATTTAATGCGCGTCACACATATTTTTTTTTTTAATTAAGGCGCGTCAACATGTTTTTTTATAAGGCACGTCAACATAGTTTTTTTTTTATTTAATGCGCGTCACCTAGTTTTTTTTTTTAATTTAAGGCGCGTCACAACATAGTTTTTTTTTTTAATTAAGGCACGTCAACGAAATGTTTTTTTTTTATTTACGGCGCGTCACACATATTTTTTTTTTTTTAATTTAGGCGCGTCACATAGGTTTTTTTTTTTTTTAATTTAAGGCGCGTCAACATCTGTGGTCATTGGTGCCCGGGAGCTTTCTCAGTGCACTGCCGGCTTCGGACAGTGTTCTCTCATTACAGACAACACTGTCCATCACCGGGCAGTGAGCTGTAAAGGCTTCCAGGAAGAAAAAAATCTAAGGGCAGCACTAGACTCGAACCCGGGTCCTCTGCGTGGGAGTCCAGTACACTAAGCACTTAGCTATTCCGTTCCCTGATAGTTATTTACATATATAGATAGTTGGAGCTATTTTCGAGAAAATCGCGAAAAACTAAAAAAAAAAATCATTATAGTATGCCCCCCCCAGCAGTTTCATCAATAAGCAACTAAATATTTAGCCAAATTTAAAAAGTTATTTTTAGAGAATTTGCCATTTAGAACTGCAATAAATTTCAGGAAGAGGAAGTCGTTTCTGTCTTTGGGTAAATGTGTTTCTCACACCAGATTTTGTTGGTTTAATAAGAGATAATTTGAAAGAAGGAAATGTTAAATTTGTAAATAAAAAATTAAGTTACATTAAACTAAAGACGTCATTCTACTTTTCTTATTTTCTAATTATTGGCCCAATTTATATTGAGATTAAATCTTTAAAAATAGATTGTGTAATCATAATAACAATAAAAAAAAATAAAATGAAAGGGACCTCTAGGTTTTTTTTTTTAAATAAATGTTACCATTATAGATTTATTACTATTATTAAAATTGTAAGAAAATGTTTCTGTGAAAAGTATTATTTCATATTTAACACCTCTATATTGATACATTATTACAGAACTATAATAAGTTGACTAGAAGAACTTAAATTATATATATAATTTATTTGATAGATTATCTAAATGTCAGCAATTTTATATAAACTTGGTACTTTAATAATTACTATAAGTCATAAAAACATCAATAAATAAATACAATCGTATGTATGTATATATATATATATAATAAGTATAATTAAAAAAAAAATTGAATACTACTGTAAAAAAAATAAAATAAAATAAAATAAAGATTTTATCTTTTATTACATTACTGTTGGTGCGCAGAAATTATTTACCTTTAATGATAGTTTACAATATCACAAAAGAGAATAAAAAATACGTAATAGTCCAGTCCTTGCAGGTGATTTAATATACTGACATTACAATGTAAATGTCTACATGACTAACTATGCAATGTTATAATCGATTGTAAATTTAAATTACAAAAACAAAAAAAACTGGTGAGAAACAGTCATACGAGTTTCTCTTACTCGCGTAACTTGGTAAAATTATTATATATTATAAAATGACATATTTTCTCTAAACTCAATTTTACATACTTTTTTACTAACATGGCTATAGGTGGTGGGGGATAAGTACCTACTTACTAACCTTTTTTTTTTTTTGAGGAAGAAAAAATGCCTGCGCACCTTCCGACTGGGTCGGGTGTGTGGGGCCTGCACCCACTAAAAAAACCCCCTCATCCAAACGGGCGTAGTATCCGACCCGGAACCGCCCGCCTCACGGCATTACTTCGGGTGGGCGCCCCATAACTTCTCATCTATCTACCTACACCAAATCTCTTCTTTTCTTTGTTAAAATTGTATGTACCATATTCGAGATATGGTTCCAATTATTAACCTCCATTAGCATTTTCTCTGACAAATTATCTGGGGAGAGCTGTCCAAGGTCTCGTGGAGGTTTGCTCTGCTTTCTCTCCATTTAACGCATTCAAAAAAAGTATGGAAAGCATCATCGGTTTTTGAATCACCGTATATGCAAGCTCCGGAGTTCCTTTTGCCTATACGTTGGAGATAGGCAGCAAAATACCATGTCCAGAGAGGAGCTGGGTCAAGTAAAAATCTACCTTGCCATGCTTCCTTGAGGCCTAGATGACGGGATTAGGAATGATTTTGGCGGTCCATCTGGCCCGGTTTTCATTTCTCCATCGCGTCCTCCATGCTTCATTGAGCCAAACAGCAGCCTGCACTTACTAACCTTGGCAAGTAGAGAACCGATTACATTATTCTGGACCAGTAATCCAGCGCACCAGACACACTGAACCAACTGCATACTTATATCATTTGAAAGTTAACGCCACAAAGTCCGCATAATTATTCAAAATTCAGTTCGGGGGGGAGGGGGAGGGAATGTTTCAAATAAAAGTGAGACGTTTATGTCTATGCAGCTGGCATAGCAAGTTTAAAGGAAATCGCTACGGAGGTTTTGGAGATCGTTTAAAAAAACCTACTCTGTAAAGTCGCACTTCCGGTTACTCAATTTTCCTCAAATTTGGAATTCCAGCAAAGCTTCAAATGTGGAATTATATTATATAATTGGTAGAACCATATATTGTGCTAAACTGATACTTTATGTGAAGCTTAACGTTACTATTCCTCCAGAATTCCAAACAAAAAAAATCAATTTACGCGAGAAAATACTTCAAATAAAAGTTAAGAGATGTTTATGTGTGTGTTTATAATATAAGAAATTTAAAGAAAATCGCCAAAAGCTGAAGAAAAAAGCATTTAGTAATGTGGCACTTCCGGTAGATGGATTTTTTTTACTAAAACCTTTCGTGAATTCTTATTTGAGCTTTTTGAGATGTTTTTGTTCGTTCACACAAATACACCGCTCATACTGTACTTCTATTCGCCACAATCAACTTCTTTTTTCTTTCTTCTTTTTTTTTTAACTCAGGGCACCTCAAATCATGAAATTTCCTGGTGAAAAATCAATTTTAAAAATTTGATGCGATCGTAATACTTCCTCTTACCATCAATAAGAAATGTTTGAAAAAATAAACCTAAAAAATGAGTGATATCTGTGATAGAAATTGCTTACAATGAAAACTATATAACGTAATAATATTTTATAAAATATATACTTACACACCTACTTGTCAGTTTGGACAAGATAAAAGGATGTTGAGGAACACGTAAGAAAGAAAAGAAAAGCTAAAGACAACTCTAAGTACTATTTTTAAAAATGTAATGGATGATAATATCTTGAAAAGTGTGAAGAAATTAAAGATCAGAAAGAGAAAGAGTGTGAGTAAGAAAAGAGAATGTAGAAATAATAAATATAATATTTAGGGTTATTTTGTTGATGTTTTTTAAAAGAGTTGAAGAGTTCAATTTAGTTATCAGTAATTATCTAAATTACTTACATTCAACAGGTAAGTATGTGTGATCATTAACTTTTTTTTTTTAGTCATGTAGTGAACATTAAATATTTGTAACAAGAATGAGCCGTTAGATAGCGTTAGTGAAACATCTGAGGCGATAATGAGGCAATGAGAGGAGAGCACACTTACGACAGTAAAAGGGACAGGGAGCAGCACTAGTCCTACTTCTTGTACCATTACGTCATTCATTGTTAAATTCAATTATTTATTAGCTATAAACAAAAATTAAGGGTGTTCCACTTATACGATTTTCTCTATAGTTTTGATATTTTTTTTTTATTCATACGGGTATTAGACAATTATACATTTCACATATTACGGAAATGGACATACGAAAGTCTGAAATTTAATTAGGCAAAAAAGAAAAAAGCAATCGTACTTCCGGTAAACCAATTTTCTTTAAGCTAAATGCTTATAAATATTATATAGACGATACAATTGTATAATATGCAATACATCTTAAACATCTTTTTACTAAACACTTTCACTAAATATTGAACAGATAATTTACAACACAGATCGAATGTCAACTAAGTCAACAAACGGAAATTGCGTAAAATTTGCCCCAAATTTAGTAAATATCAAGATTATTTAGTTTCATGAAGGATAATATATACAAATATAATCCTTGTACTCTTTTGAACATTTTAAATGATTTTTTTTTTTAAATGTTTTATTTAACATTTATAATATTCAAAAATGAGTAAATTTTAATGACTTTAATTATGCGTCAATTTCTCTTTAAAAAAAATTATATATATAAGAGCAATAACATTACGTTTTATTCCTGCAACTCTTACAGCTCTAATTGAAGTTTTCTTCAAAAGAGGGATTCTTACAAAATAATTGGTGAACCAAAAAAAAATGCTTTAAATGTAGAAATTTTTTGGGGGAAGTAATATCGTATACTGGGACTTTCATGATCTATTGGTCTTCTAGTGACCTAGCTGACGGAAATCATTTTCAGCAGAATTTTCATGACCTGGAATGGTTTTAGAGAAAGAGAGAGGATTATATATTTCTCCGATAATCTGGTTACATACTCGTATATCCAGCTTTCTGCTGGAGTCTCGTTCAGGTGGCTCCGTTGCATTCTGAGCGCAGTTTCATTAGTTTACAATACTCTGCGAAGAAAATCATTAATTTAGGAAAACCTATTTTTGCTCAGACTTTAGACGCTTTAATACCTTAGCCTATCTTCAGTTCCAAGGAGGGATTCTCCAGAGTGCAATTCTCCCACATTTCTAAGCACTTCTTGGAAATTCTGATCGCTCTTTTTTTCCCCCCCTTAAAAGTAACCCTTATGAAGTAGAATTTATTTATACACCTACATGCTCCAATTAAATGTAGTAATACATGTAAAATTTACATTTTAATTTTCAAAAAAGAAAACAAAGTATTAAAACGTAACTAAACATTGAATGAGTACTTACTATAAAGAAGAATCCAATATTCAAAACTAAACAAAACAAAAAATAAATAAATAAAAAAGTGTAATAAGAGTTGAAAATTGTCAACAATATTAAAAACGCAATAAAGACAAAAAAAATAAAAATAAAACTGAAAATTACGGAAATCTATAACCAAATATTTTGTTTTTTATTTTAATTTAGATTCTCCAATTATATATTATTGTAAAATATGCTTTATTGTTTGGTGATTTTATGAGCTGAAATTTGGAAAAATCTATTTTATTTAAAAATATTAAAAATTCTTTTAAATTGTTTTTTTCAATTAGCTGTTGATGATTTAATGGCCAAGTCTGTCCGGTGCTCAGAATATACTTGGTAAACGATATTCTCTCTCTATCTAGAAGAGGGCAGTCATAAATAAGGTGATCGTAGTTCTGCAGACAAGTTGGATGGCAGTTACAATTTGGTGATGTTTTTATTCCGAAACGATTTAAGTAAGATCTTACTGGCCCATGACCTGGTAATACTTGAGTCAATCTTGCAGTTGTCAATATTTTTGTTGATAATATGTCGTGAACTGTTGGAAACTACTTTTTAGTCTCTGACCCTTTTAGAGAGGATTGCCAAGTAGATTGCCATTTTATAATATTGGAATTGAAAACAGTCTTTTTAAAATATGTTTTTGGGCACTTACGAAAAGTTAATGAAAGTGTAGAATCCTTGGCAGCTTCTTTGGCTAACTGGCGCTTCTTCATTTCCTTGCAACCCTGAATGACCTTTCACCCAGTCAAGGGTGATAGTGATATCCAACCTAACAACTTCTGCAGTTTTTTCTTAAGTTGTTCCACTAAATTTTCATGATTTTTGGAGTTGTTAATGGAACGAATAGCTACGAAACGTCGGACATGACTGCGAAGGTCTTCATACCCGAACGACTACCAGTATTTTGCACCCATTCTATACTTTTTAGAATAGCCATCAATCCTGCTTGATTATTCGAGCAATTTATGCAGTCTATACTTCTCAGATTGTATCCTCCTATCTCCATCATAAACTACAAAAGCACATCCAACATTTTCTTCGCATTTGCTTCCATCGGTATATATCGAATAACACTTTTGTAAGGAATATTGACTGGGATCAATATTTTTCATTATCAATATTTTTCATTCTAGTCGCTTAGCGTATAAAAAATTTCCCAACTCCAAGAAGGTGTTTCTGGGATTCTCGGCCATTCGTTACCTTCATGATTTCGATAGTACACTTTTTTTTTATCGTACAGAGATTCTATTTGGATTTAGCCTGGAATACTGGGCCTATTCTCATATTTTCTGGTAGTTAACATTTGAAAAACCTTCAAATGGCTTAAGATTTTGCTCTCTCACCAATACACCAATTGGTAAGATAATGATTTCAGTATGTGCGGATTCTTTCGTACTCAAAAAAAAAAATATTTGTATACATGTCACAAAATCTAGAAATTTTATTACATTCACTTAATGTACCATCAATAGCAATGCACGTCTTTCCAATGTGAAAGACCGATAAATATTTATTTTTTAGACAAACAGGAAAAATAGGAAAAGGCAAAACGTGATCAGTAGATGAAGTGGAAATTTACCCTATTCTTATCATAATCTCTTTCATTATGTAATATCCCATATATCCGCCCAGTTTTATCAGATTTTCTAAAACGTTCAAACGTTTAAATAATCTTGATAAAGAAATTAAATGAATAGTTTTTTTTGGAGGGGGGCGCATCAACTTCTAAGGTTATTAGCGCCAGTTTGTTTTTATTATTACTATTATTGTTTCTAAACATGTTTATTAATCTATACAATTTTTTCATGTTTATTTCATCTATACAATGTTTATTATAATAGAAAAATCTGATGTGTAACACTCACTCTACTTCCGCTTGCTCCTATAAAATGACGAATTTGTTTGTAAACTCACATTTTACGTATTTGCCCTAATATAAATGTAGAGGTGATGGGATATAAGTAACAAACTACTAATCTTGGCAGGTAGAGAAGTAATGATTATATTATGGCTCTCCAGAAACGCTCTCAAAACACGGAACCAACTACACATAACATTATATGCAGTTGCTGATAGACTTATTGAGTCTAACTGTTCTATGGCAAATTCTAATTATTAGTTCCATTATATGTTTCAAGTTTAAAGAAAAAAAAATCGATGCAGCCACTTTTGCGAAAAACCCAAAAAATGCAGAAATCAATTTCGTAAAGTCAAACATTTCCGGTCAACCGAGTTTCTTCAAACTTGGAATTCCAGCAGAGCCTCTTCCTCCCAACCTCCGAACGAAAAATCTATTGTGCTGGAAAAGGTTACAAATAAGAGTGATACGCTTAAATATTTTTACTTAGTACATGAAGTTTAAAGAAAATTGCAGGAAATTTTCTCCAGAAAATGCGAGAAACGGATTTTTACCAAAACCAGATTCCATGAAAACTCGCTTCATTGAGGGCTATAAAATTTGACCTATCTGTAAAATATTTTTCAGTTTAGTTTTTGTTTTTTATTTATCCAGCTCACGTGTAACAGTCAGTCACCCATTTACTAAAAAAAAAACAAAAAACTTTTTTATCATGTGTCCTCCATACCAACAGGTAACTGTTATTACATAATATTATTTACATAGAACTAAGAATGATGCAATTTGAAATTAAAAAATGTCTACATTTTCCACCAAAATATTTAGTATGCAATACTGGTAGACTGCGATATCATGAGACAATCCTAAGGACACGATTTCTGTTTTTCTCTTTATTTAAACGAATATATTAGAAATGTACAACTTTTTATATATATGCCTTATAATAATCGTAAATAAAGTCGACGTGTAACCCTAATTACGCATTAAAAATAAATAAATTTAAATTCAAAAAATATAGTCACGATCTAAACGAATAAAGAAGGCATTACAAATTAGTGATAAATTTTTAATCTAACAGAAATGTATGTAAGTTTTCTGTTTAACTATAATAGTAAAGTGCCCGGAAGTGTGTTTAGAAACGGATGTCCCGCATGGCAGCATAACATAACTGACACGCGTTCATGCAAGTGTCGTATATTGAATTCTCCTCTATGTATATCTACGCCTACAGTCAATTACAATTTACACCTGGAATATGGGTTTTTATATTTTATTTATTGTTGCGTTAATCTTTTTTTTGTAACTTTCTCTTACTGCTGTAAGAGTAAATGTTGCGGTCGTCACAAACTTTTTTTTGGAAATAAAGTTTTAACAGGAAAGATATTAAGTTTCATTGAGCTCTCCCTGAGCAAGAAAGTAGGTGTTTCTAGCGATTGGTCTTTTGAGCATCATTGAGGAAATATCCTAAAAGCTAAAATCTCAGGAAGCTTAAAACTTGACATTCAAGTATCACCTTGGAAACCGAAACGAAATTTTTAGTTTTTGCAATTTTATTCAAGAAGCTTCGTACGATTTTCTTTAAATTAGGAATGGCTAACTATGCACACATGAATCCTACGATTTTTAAATGAAACATTTTCCAGGAAAATTGATTTTTGTGAAGTCCCGAAGAAGGTGGTAACAACATTGAGCTCTCCTCCTGTAAGCTGCTTGAGTACAATATATAGTTCTACCATCTTTATAATATTAAGCTACAAGCGGTGTTACAATTTCAAATTTGAAGAAATTCGATTAATTGTAAGTGCGACTGTACATAATACATTTTCGATTTTTTCGTAATTCTCTCGAAAAATTTTCTAACGATTTTCTTGAAACTTGAAACGTTCACTGTCCATAAATGAACCTATCATTTTATTTAATTTTTTTATTTTTATTTGAAACCGTTTTCTGGAAAAATTTATTTTAGGATGGTTCTACCCTTGCAGAGACCGGTCAATGATCAACAACGCTACACTTAACGCCAGGACGGGTCAACGATCAACAACGCTACACTTAACGCCAGGACATGTTGGAATGGGAGTTAACTAGGTGGCCGACATCCTCGCAAGGAAAAGCATAGTAACCCCGTACATCGGGCCTAAATTCTTTCGTGGGCTAAGGCGATAATACTCATCGAGAAATGAAGAGGAATTCGCAAAAGAGTATTACACTGAAGAACCCTACCAGGACTGAGGCGGATTGGAACTTCTCTGGTCATTAATAACCGGAAAAGGTTTGAGGCGTGAATCTCAGCAAGATTTTTGAGTATTTTGCAATTTCCTTGAAAACGGCTATAATTTCCTTCAAAACTTAGAATGCTAACTGTACAGATAAAAACGTATCACTTTTATTAGAAATATCCCCCCTCCCAAATTGACTTAGAGGTGTTTTGGGAACTCAGTTAAGTTTAAATTTAAACTGCCGCTAAAGCTTTGTTACAAGCTTTGTATATAACCCCCACCACCATTTTTTTATGGCCAGCCCAATTAAACATCGTAACGTTAAAATTATTAAAAAAAAAATTCTCGATTAAATTGTATTAATTAGAGCAAGAGAAAGTCGTGTGAGTGTTTCACACCAGTTTTCTTTTATTAAATAATTCGAAAGGAAAAATACAGAGAAATTAATTGCCAATCCCACCTACTATATATTTTGATTATATAAAAATGCACGTACGCACGTGTTCAATGTTTCTTTTGTTTAACAAATTTTTTATTTTTTTGATTATTATTATTATTTTGTTGATAAATAAAAATATCATTCATAATGACTGATTAGCAAATTTCAATTATCTATAATTAAAATGAAAGGAATGTTTACTTGCATGTTTTTTTTTTTTTTTTAAATTTCCATTGTTGTTTGTACATAAGTGAATTGTTTCCCTAAAAAAAATCCAACTTTTACCTCATTAATTAATAATTATTATTCATTTGCTGATTCAAATGTTCTCGTAAACAAATGACACGTAGAAGAACTAAAAAATGAAAGAAAAAAAGAATACTTAAAGATAATTATTATCATACAATCTATTTATTGTTGTGTCATTCATTTTTAATAATCAAATTTATTATATGCATTTATTAACAAGAGTTTTTGCGAGAAATTTATTATATAAAATAAAGTTACTTTCGACTTTCTCTTAACTGCAGTCTACATAGAACAACTTTTTATTTTTTGGAGGACGAGCTCCACACAACCCTTTGAAAATCAATTTTCTAAAGGGAAAAAAAGTTACAAACAAAATTGAAAATTCCAGTCAATCGATTTTCTTCAAAACTCAGAATTTTGGCAGCATTTAATGCCATTTCAAATTAACAATATGATAGTAACAACTAGATGGCCGACAACCTCGCAAGGAAAAGCGATATACTGTATAATAAAACTGAAATGATCCTTTAGAGGAAAAGCATAAATTCACGCCTCCCTGAAAACTCCTTTAGTGAATTTTCTCGGAAACAAGTCTCGAATACAAAAGTGATAGACATTTGCATTTTAATAGATAATTTACTTGTCAGGTTCAGGCCGCAATGAGGGCATTGAGTAAGCCATGGTGGAATTCGAAACTACTGGGAGAATGTAGGAGAAGGCTTAATGCTTTGGCTCGGAGGGGTAAGGTGCGTCTCTATTGGATATCCGGTCTTGCGGGAATAGAGGGCAATGAGAGGGCGGATCAGTTAGCTAGGAAGGGATCATCATTACCAGTTTGTGGTCCTGAACCAGCCCTTGCCGTCACAAAGAAGTTTCGTCACGAACAGATTAGACTTTGGGAGATGAGGTCTCGGAGAAATGCTGGGGGGGGGGACCACGCAGGGGTGCCTCCAAGCTAAAAGATTTATAAAAGTAAGTAAGCAGGGAATTTCGGAGTATCTCCTGTCCCTCAGTAGGCAGGTCTGAGGACCTTGGTGGGGGTAGTTGACTGGACACACTTGGGTGTCTAGTCACTTGTTTAACATAGGGAGGACGTCTAGTCCCATTTGTCAGAACTGCGACGACGGAGTCAGGGAAACGGTGTACCACTATTTATGTCAGTGTCCCCGTTTCGCTGGTACTAGGTTTCGCATATTTGGGAGGGCACCACTCTCGCAGGATTGCCTAGGCGGGTTGGAGTTTAAGGATATCTTGGGATATTGTAGACTGACCGATAAGCTACCGGGGGAGATTTCCTCGAAAACGGTTCGAAAAATTTTCTTTAAATCAATGGAATGTGCAAAGATCTAAAAATCTAGTAACTTTTACTGGAAACATTCTTTTTTCCAAAAAAAACTAATTTTATGGGTTTCTGGGGGAGTGGGAGACTTTCAAAGGCGTGTGCGTCATATTCATATTCAATGTAATCACATTCAATATAGTAAAAATAGCATGTTTGATGAGAATTTGTCAATGATCCTAGTAAGAGAAAATATTGTAATCGAGGTTTTTATTCCACCATATAAATTAAAAACAACAGCGAGCGCAATATATTTAGACACATGGCGTTCTGCCTGCTATCTACGGGATTTCTCTAGAAATTCTACAAACATTTTTAACATAGAACATTTTATTGGAAATATTAATTTATATTCTCTTTGTCTGTTTCAGAATTATATATTCATTGTTTTATTCTCCCCTTTTTTTCTTATCCAAAACTCGTGCATGGTTATTGCTCCTTCAGCGTCGTGAAGACCAATACAACTGAACCCTCATTCCTACTGGTCGTTAAATAAATGTTGTATCGAGAGTCATGCATAAAACTTCCTTTCTCGATCATGTCTGCAAAAAATAATCTCCCCTGTTATTCGCAACAGCAACTTTGAAAGAACTCATTCATAATAAATATGTGAGTTACTATTATCACACGGCCAGCAGCGATGATATAAGTCGATGTTACTGGAATCACTAAATGCCGGTATTCTGACGTGATACATTGCAGCTAAATATGACCTAATTTTGTATAATATTGTTTTATATATAAATTTATACAATGATTTGGACTTTCCGCTAGCCAATTACACACAAGAATTTTTTTGTTGTTTCCATTTCCTGATATTGACAATAATATATCGTATCACTTGTGAATCTGTTGGATATAGGAACGATTGACATGGCCATGGAAAAAAAGGAGGTGGGAGATTTGTAATTTTATTTATTTTCAGAGAAGTGGAGGCTTAATTATTGAGAAAGTCACGAGGTCAGAGGCGTTTTAATCTTCTGGGAGGATTATCAGGGATGATGGTAGTGATGACAGTCTTTGGATATTAGGGTTAGGATGGACGGATATCATTACGGGATATCAATCATGGACATTTTCATTACGGGATGTTATTAGCTACTGGTGAAGACTGGTGATTTTCCGAAAGACCTTGGACTGAAAAGACCGGATAACGTAGGAATTGGAATGCTTGGTTCCGCCTCCGAAACCTCGCATCCGTAAGTCCATAAGATCACAAAAAAATAATAAATAAAGAAATAAATAAAATAAAATAAAAATCTGAACATTTTGCCTTGTTCTCAATTTCTCCTTCCTTCGCGCTCTACACGTCAACATGTAATGAGGCTTTTGCCAGATCTCTTTTGTAGAGTTTGTGAGACAGAGGAGGAAACACCCATACAACTCATGACAAATTACTTCGGTTGTGAGGAAATTAAATTCAGGATCTTTGGTCAGATCAGGAACTCCCGGGTTGGTAAGTTCCGGGGCAGTATTCTTGTTCTAGACCTGGTTGTTATTGTTCTTTGGTTCTGAGAGGCTTTGGACAGGATCCGCCAACAATGAACCCAATTGCCTTCTCGATTCTAAACTATTCGCTGGTTCTATGCTCAAAACTGGTGCAGCGTGTGCAAAGTTTAACCTCGGATTATAAATGAAAGAAATAAGTAAGTAAAGAAAAAATGTTAGACTAACAAAAGTGTAATTATAAATTTTAATAACATTAACTGATAAAAAAAAATCAGGTAAATTAAATTTAATTTTATTACTTACTAACGTCAAAGTGGTTGTGCACAGTTACAATGAAATTGTTTGTATGCATGGATAGTTGAACTAAAAATATCTCAAAAAGGAAGAATCACCGTTACCTCAAACTTGATATTTCGAAAGGTTGATGCATTCTGAAGAGAGGCCAGAGAATTTGGGCCTCAATTTATCTTTTTGGCAGGTATTACGCTATTTTCTGAGGTTTATCTGTTTTATCACTGTTCTTAGAGGGTTTGAGTCAGTATAGGACGGTTTATGATATGTTCAGTGTAGCACATTTGGGCAGATATGAGCGCGAGCTCCGGGACTGTAAGAGGAAGTATTGCGTTTGTGTATTAAGTTTTCACCGGCCATACACGTTTTGAGGTCCCGTGAATCCGAAAAAGTGGTTTTTTGGAATTGGTGTTTGTGCGTGTGGTCAGCATAACTAAAAAAAAAAGCGAAAATTGCAGATAGTTCAATCTTGATATTAAGTATTCCCCAAAGCACGGAACCCGACAATAAGGTTTAGAGTAAAATCGGTCAACTGGAAATAACACTTTATTAATGATTTTTTTTTTTCATTTTTGCGAATTTATCGAAAATAACTCAAATACTTTTTTTTCCTACTTGTAATATTAGCTACACATATAAAGAGCTACAAGTTTTATTTGACTCATTTCTTCGGGAAAATTTATCTAAGATTGACAGGGGGAGCGTTGAGGTTATGTTAACCCCTAAAATGTTATTTCAGTTTATTATATCATACTATCATCTACATAATGAAATCTAATGACAAAATTCCCAGTTTGAAGAAACTTGATTCACCGGAAGTACAGCTTTACTGAACACTTTTTCTGCGACTTTCTCCATAAAGACACCAACGAATTTCAATTTACTTGATATACTAACCATATTTACACAGATAATAGCACTTTTTTTTCTAATTAGTTTTCAGAATAAATTCATTTAAGGTAGGTTTTGCGGGGGTACGGTTATATGCTTTTCTCAAAAAAGTACATACTTTATACGTATATAAAGTTTAAATTCTGCCATTATTGTATCCTGAAGGCAACTAAACATCTAGAAAGAATTATATGTTATATGTTATATGTAACAGAATTGGTCTGTTATCAGTTATCACTATGTAAACTGCAGAAAGTGAAAGTTGTGTGAGTATTTCAAACATATTCTTTTATTACTTTTCGATTGCTCCACTGTTAAAATTTATAACAAACAAAATTAGGCTAAATTTAATGATGTTTATATATATATATATCTACTGATGCATCTGGTTGGATCCCTTACTGGGGTAGTGATTGAGACTCCTCTATGTAATGGGGTTCATGCCAGACCCTTTTTGTAAGGTATGTGAAACAGAGAGGAAACACTTATCCATCTTAAGACCAATGGCTTGGGTTGTGAGGAAATTTGATTTAGGGCCTTTGGTCGGAACTGGATGTCTGTGGAATATCCTAGGCTATTTCCCTTGATTGTTATGGTCCGATTTGTTCGGATTGCGTTGAACCTTAGATGAGATAGACTACGGTCTGGATATTTGTCCTAGACGCTTTTGTTGTTGTTTTCCTTGGAGTAGCTGTATGGGCCCAGTGGGGCTTTGGGTAACGTAGGGTTTGGACACTACCCACAGACTAGTAATAATTATATATATAGATATTTATATATAACACGGCTCTTAACAACTTATTTGATAAATTCGAACAAAGATGGAATTGTACTATGAAGTATTAAAAATGTAGTTATCAACGTGACCTTCAATTTAATAATCTATATATATTAAAAAAGAAAAGAAATGTTGTTTATTATAAATATATCTTAATAATAAACGGTTTTGATCATTTATTGATAAGTAAATGTGCAAAGCCGGTTTTTTTTTTTCTTTTTGATCGTATAAAGAGAGGGGTGTAAATAATGCGGGTACAATCACTAAACTGGCGGGAATCAGCTAACCAACTATACATGAAGTTGTTCACATCATACAATATTGTGTTTAAAAACGTGTATTTTCTTACATATACAATCACTTCTTTCCTATTTTCTGTTTTAACAATTTTACTTGTTAATGAAATTGATAAGGGTGTGGGGGGGAGGGAAATTAAAACACACGTAACTCAGATCAACACTTTTTTTTTTGTAATACTTGTTATCACTTTTCCATATTATATGAGTTCATCATAAATAAAGTTATTGTGCTTTTGGAAGGTGACCAAAATGTATAAAGATTTTAATTTTTTATTATATGCGTTTCCTTATCTGTAATTATTATAATACTTAATCACAAATTTTCTTCATTGCCAAATGTGTGTGTATGTGTATGTACACAAGGTTAAAAGAAAAATGCAGGAGATAATCGCCACTAAAATCAATTCCCCCCTCCACAAATATTCCATAGTTAATAGATCCAGGTTTAAGGAAATCCGGTTGTGTTATTAGGTAAATAATCGAGGAAAATCTGCAAAATGGTTTAGAAAAGTCGCAATTCCTGTCAAACTTGCTTTTCTTCAAATTCAAAATAGCAACCGATTCATGTTCTTAACATGATATAAGTTATATAATCGTATAAATATATAGTGAAATGCCCTACAAGTAAATATGTATAGTAAGCCTAGAACATCCATAAAATAATTTCTCTGTAGAACGTAACAAAAAAAAAAGTGATCGATCTACATGTATATAGAAAATTTAAAGTAAATCGTTGAGGCCATTCACCAAAATCCAGAAAAACGTAAAAAAAAAATTCTGGTGTGAAACACTCACACGACTTTCCCTTACTGCAGTTTACAGAACTGTAATTGACAAATTTTCTTCAAACTTACAATTTAATACTAAATGATTACTTGGCTTCAACTTTCCATCAATAGGAGAAGCTAAATCTAATAAAATATCTTGTTTGAGGAAAGCATAACTTCCCCCTCTCCGACTAAACTTCTTAAAATGAACTTCCGAAAAAAGTTTCAAACCAAACTTATAGATTTCCGCATTCATAGTTAGTATAACAAAAATAATAAAACCCATCTATTTTTTTGTGGAGAAAAACTGAGAAAAGTAAAAAAAAAACTGATTAGTAAAAACCTACTTTTCGGCAACTGATTTTCTTGAAACAAGGAATGTTGGCAGGATATTTAATTCTAATTAATATAACTTAGATGATAGAATTGTATAGAAAAAGAAAACATAACCCCATCCCACCCCAAAAAGTTGCCTTAAATGAATTTTCCTACAGAAATGTTTTAGGTAATAAAAATTGTAGCTGTTAATAGGTAATAAAGTTTTAAACAAAATCGTTAGAGCTATTTTCGAGGAAATCGCAAAAAAGTGAAAAAATAAATTCAGTAAAGTAGTACTTCCCGTTAAAAAATTTTAGCAGACAACTTACGCCCGGATCCCATGGTGATATCTAAACGGAATATCAAGTTTGAACTTTCAGCAATTTTTCGTTTTTGAGGTATGCTGTTCAAATACATACACACACACACACACAGACACAGATAAAAAAACAACACTTTTTTGGACATAGAGCGGACCTCGAAACGTGTATTTCTGGTGAAAACTCGATATCGACAATTTGACACGTTTGCAATACTTCCTCTTACGAGGTACGGAAGTAAAAAAAAATCAAAACGATATTTTCAAATCCCACTGTTTCATGATACGCAACATCCGAACTGGTAAAGCGAAATAGTGCTAGGGCTTTTTAGTTTCTTTCATGATTACAAAGAACTGTATGTTCAATTAGAAAAAATCTTTATATTTTCCTACCGAGAACTGCGGGAAACACAATGTTCATTCGTGCGAAACAAGAAAAAGGTTTTTTGGTTTTCCTCTTTTCTAATTAATTGTATGGTCGGTCCTAATAACAACTTCGCTATGAGGATTGAGAAAGTTGTATGTGAACTGATAACTTGTTTATCACTAAGATGAGGAAGTTTAGCCAAGATTTTGCCACTTACGATGCACTTTCCGAACTTATTTTTAGAAAAATATACTGTGCTTTCGGAATAGCCTAGTTATTAGAAAAATATACATCTGCTTATCGTGCAAGTTGACTTCATCAAAAGTTTCTTCTTATGGAACAATTGAGTAACCCAAGTCAAATATATATATAAAAATGCAAATCTAATCAAATTTCCAAATACGGCAAATGTGGGCAGCAATTTGATATATGTCAAAGTTTTGACCCAATACATTAAATTGGTCACTCAGTTATTTAATTTTTAACTTAGAGGAAGTAATCGAACGTATTAAAAGTATTGTGGTAATGGTTTCCCTACCATGTGATAGAAGATAATTAACTCCTCTTTTCCGGTTTCCTGTTTACTCTTCTATTGATTTAAGTGGATGTATTTGGGAGCGGGGCATATTTTGCCAATTTGAGTTTTACACCATAAAATATTATCTTTAACAATCTTACATTTGAAATATAAAAAGTATATTTAGAAAGTTTTATTTTTATTTCAATCAAGTGACAATAACATTTAGTATCCAAAATTAGCTAATACTGCATTATTTATCAATGAAATAATAAACTATGGCATAACTGTTACGTCAGAATACGGCTCATTAAAGAAAGAAAGAATGAAAGAAAATATTTGCTTATTGCGTGGATTTACGAGTAATTGATTAATTTTCTTTTTTACCCTCTATTATATAAAGTTAAATACTACTAGTCCTTGAAAAAGGTACAAAAATAATCCACGTTTATTTAACAAACAAAAAAATCTGGTTTGAAACACTCACACGACTTTCTCTTGTTTAATTAATACAACTTAATCAAGAAATTTTCTGTAAAATTGCAACATTACTACGTTCAGTTTGGGCTGGCCATAAAAATGGTGCTGGGGATTTTACTTGCATACTTGAACGATCTTATGTGGAGCGCTCTATCTCAAAACCAAGAAAGCTTGTGCAAATTTAAATTTACATTATTTTAATTTATTTCAGTAATTGCTAATCCTTACAATTATGTTTTAGACTATCTGGATGGAGTTTGAGAACTATTTCATTTAATACAAATTTCAACTTTTAAAAAAATATCTTCATTAAAATCTGGCGAATTTTAAGAGAGAGAAACCGAGCAAACGCATATCTGCGTACCTTTCTCAACAGGTTTTTCTTTGGAAAAATCAGTATGGCGTACATAGAAAAAAACACACACACACTTTACTGGGAAATAAGAACAAAGCACTTCAAGATTTTCTTGGGCAATTTATCTCCTTGGCAAAACGAAATCAGAGTTAAGGAGAATCACTTCCATGGTTACTGGGCACGCTGCCTTTTAATTGTATGTGGCACTGACTGCAGTTTTATTCTGTAGGAGAATGTTGCCAGAAGGACACAAAACAATGTTGCCTCCAGCACTTGGAGAATATGAGCACTATGCTTGCAAACAATTCCAAAAAAAAAAAAAAGTCAGGTTGTCTCTTACAATCTGGATCGGAATCTGTGATCGGAGATTTCTTTCGTCTCAGCCTTAGGTGGCTTTTCTTTCTTAATGGGAAAGAGCTGATGTTAGTTGTTCGTTTTTTTTTTTCACGGGGTTGGGAGCACAATGGGCCCATCGGTGGCTTAAGGGCACTATCTACTCTAGGAAGATCCAGTGTCCTAGATATTAGATTCCTTTCAGTAACAGTTCAGTTTTAATTCGTTTATTTAATAACTTTCTCTTTAATATAAAGTTACGAAGTGTTATTGAAAAAAAACTTGAACGAAAACTAAATTATATATTTATAATCAACAATAATACTAATCCTTTTCATTGATTTAAAAATTCGATTAAGAAAAAGAAATTCCAGAACTACATTGTAAATCAAGATATTAATTGGAAAAAATAAATGTTAAATAAAATAACTTAACGTCGCACATTGCCCAGATTATCATCAATGAAGGTTAAATATTCAAATTTTCTTGATTAAATTATTGTAATTATTTGCAAATTGATATTGTGATCGTTTTATTAGGATTTATCAGTGAGGGCAACAAACCGACTTTTATTATTTAATCACGTTAGGCGAATATATTTCTTTCCAAAGTAGATTAATCAATTACAGAGAAACAAAAATTTTAAAACCGGAATTCTGGGTTTTGTTTTTTTATAACAAAATTTTTATTTTTTTTTTTTAACGAAAAAAACATTACGTCAATAAAAAATGAAATCAAGTTTTGGTTTATTTATGGATATATGTTTTTTTTATATAATTTTTACTTTCTCATTTTTAAGATCTACATAAATATGAACATTTATCGGGATATCAGGTTGAATAAAGTAAGGCAGTAGTTAAAATAATCACGGTAAACCTACTTTTGTAACTATAACGTATATTTTTTTTGCAGTTTTCTATCTAATACAGAATAAATTGAAATACTTTTAAAAAACTAGAGAACCCTTAGTTAGCACCGGTTGAAGACTATGTTGCGAAATATTCCAGGTCATTTTCTTAATAATACTAATTAACCAAAACTGAATTTAAATACCCGAAATATCGTTAATATTACTCTGATTTTCGGATTGATTTTGAGCCTTTTTGAGAAAAAAATCACCGTTTTGACAGATTTCGATCGAAAGGTGCGCGGGATGGAAGGATTTAAAGGATATCAATTGCCATTAAGCTTTCTGCAATTTTTCGTATTTTTAGGATATTTTATTCACACACACACACACACACACACACACACACACTCCACACATACGATACATATATATGCAGACAATTCGCTTAACATATTTAATACAGTTTCGTAAATTTACGAAATCATGCCAATTTTGAAAATTCATATTTTTAGAGTTATATAAGGCTGTGATTTTACATCACCACCGAAAACGGACGATTCAACCATTTTCAGAACTCTGCCGTTTCTTTTTAAACTTGATAGATGAGCCCCGCCCCGTATGTTGTAAATTTCACCTCGGCCGAATAAAGTGGGCTTCGGTACTTAACTGTAACCAGCCAATTCGACATGACTTTTTTTTTTTGAATACTAATCGTTTAAATGAAATTAAAATTACTGAATATATATATTAAAAAAAATGAGTTCACGAAATAGTTAATTCAAGGTTAATTTAAAGTTACCATGAAAACAAAAGAACAAGCATTTTTCGGATGTTCGATTGCTTCTCAAAATAATCACAAATTGTCTGGAATATATAGTAGAAAGTTCTTTTCTTCATTCTCGTATAATGGGAAAATCTGACCACATGCTCCGTAAATGGAGAAAAGGGTTAAGATTTTACTACCGACATTTTCTTCGAAGAATAAAGTGAATGGCTAAAAAGTTGAATCCAAAGTGGTTAAAGGATCTATTGTGGCTCCCGTGTGGAGGTCAGTGTAACCTCAATAAAGTGGGTGTGTGTGTGTGTGGCGCTGATGATGAGCTGTAACCCAACCAAGTCTTTGTTATCTGACATGACTGAATAGGGTTCTAAAATGCATTCGCAGGGATGTCTAACTCCACTAACGGGAAAAGTTGGATCAGCCGTCACACTGGCGAAACTGCAGAAAGAAGTCGGCCATAATGCGTTCATTGCCTTGTGGATAATTCCTTTAATTTATACAGAATAGAAGTGGGCACAATATTTTTTTTTATCATAAACATTTATTTTATTAATTTTTTGTATTTTGTACAAATATAATTAGTAGAGTAATGGGACAACCATTTAACAAAATCGATTTAGTAAATAAAATTTTTAGGACATAACTTTGATATATCTACAGACAGAGACACACAAATTGATCGATTAGAAACTGGTTTCTCTAGGCGGTTAGTGTAGTTGTGTTAGTGTCAGTAACTTGTTAGTTAATAAATAATAATAATAAAAAAAATCTTCGTTTAAAATCGGAATGAATGTGTCTTTTTTTCTCCGTCACTCTCTCCAGAATGTCTGTTTACAAATCCTGTTCTGGAATATTTAATTTCTTAATATTTTCCATGAATTTTATCTAATTTTTCTGATTTAAAAAAAAAAAAAACTAACCTGGGTGAACTTAAATTTTACTGATAATTCGTTTTTTGTGTTAATTATTAATGACCATCAAAAGACATATTAATCAATCAAGCTTGACCTAAAGGTACTAAAATTTGTCTTTTTAGTTTTTTTAAAGACAAAAGGCCCAGGGTGGAGCTCTAGACTGATCCTCTCCCCACTAGTATATAGTGGGGTAGAGTAAATAAACCCTTCAGGGGTGGTATTCTATCCAATGAGAGACTGTATGCGCCTTCATTGGATGCTTTTATAGTAAAGTGGGAGGCGATGTAACATAGCGCGTCCTTGACTCCCCCTTTTTTTGACAATAACCCCTCAGTCCAACCCCGGCAGTCGTTTTGACCGGATGTCCCTATAGTTTGCATCATACTACAAACTGTTTCTCTCTTCTTACGTTCTTTAAAACTAACCACGGTAATATATACATATTTTTTTTTTGTTTTACTTGTGGACAGCGTACGACTAAAACAGTTTTCTGCAATTCTATTACAGAGTATCTGGATATGGTCGTAATATTGTAAGTAAGATTTAAAAATTTCTATTATATTATTTTGACACTGAATATATTTATTAATTTAAGGTAATGATTGTGTAAAATTTAATTTAATCTCCATTCAAAAGATCTCAACGTCTCTTTGTTTCAAATATTTATATTTTATTTGTTAAACAAAATCTCACTTAATATTCCTGTGAACTTATCATTTTCCACAGTTCTTACATTATTTATTTGTATTCTCTCCTATGTTCTGAGAGAAAATATAAGAACATAAGATCACAGGATATTAAAACTGATTTTCCATTTAATTATAACCAGGCTTTGCGTTCTATATATTAGAACTTTTCTTCTTTCTTTGCGGATAAAAAATCCTCTTTAATTTAATATAATACATTATTATAACTTGATCAGTTTTTTAATTAAGTATAAATTTCCCTGAAGGGAAAAATTTATTTCAAAACGGTGAAGCTGCAACGTTTTAGGTTAATTTAAATTAAGTATATTGGGTATAATATACGGTCCAACGTCTGTAACATATTGAGCCACCTAAAAAAATGTATTCTAAATTTCATTTTATCGTTTTAAAAAAAGTTTGAACATTAGATCTAAAAGACGTTTGCAGGATCTTTAAGTTATTTCAAATCAGATTTGTTGGTTATGTCGTTAATTCTTTAATAAACAAAGTTATTAATTTAAAATAGGACTAATAAAAATACGGAAAAAAATAAGCTGGCATTAAATTCATAACTTGTAAATGACGTATAAGAGAGAGAGAGAGAGACTTGAATGCCGGTTAGGTAATGATAAAATTTAGTATAACACCTCCATCACTAGGCTATAATTATTAAATTTGTAATAAACAAACAAACCTCTTTAATTAACCAATTACCCCAATACATACGGTTTTCGCTGAAAAAAATAAAAGATAGCGTGTGCTTATTTAAAGTAGCCTGATTTCTGATCGATTTTTTTTTTTAACTTTAAGCTAAATCCTCTAATTAGTAAATATGTAAATTAGATTGGGGCACTTAGCAGGAAAAAAAGAAGGAAATAATGATAATCAATCGGTTTGAAAACATTTGGTTAATACAAGAAGTAAATATATCTGCACTTAAAAGAATTAAGTAATTCATTATTTAATGTAGAAATTGTTAGACTGCTTGGCGAATAAGATTTCAATCTGAACCAATGTTATCCGAAACGTACAGCAATAAAGATTTTTTTCTTTAAAAAAAATTCCGCTTGCAATTACCATTATGTAAACATCTCGTTACAATATGTAGTTTTAGTTCTGTACAATTAAAACTTACTGTTATTTATTGTACACTATTTATTCATAAATTTCCTACCATCTACTATTCAAATACTATCCAATATCACTATGCAATTACTTGTAGTAGTTTAGATAGATTAAAACTAAAAAAACAAATTGCAAACAAAAAAAACTGAATAACATTGGAAACTGTGCAACAATAATCTTAAAACTGCATCAAAAACTGCATTTTTTTTTACGCACACAAACATCTTACAAAACTAACCTACGTCAAATTCACCTCACTCGCATTGCAAGTTTTTTTTTTTTACAGAAAAGAAAAGAAAAATAGAGAGAGATAGGTGCATCATCGCCGTTCTTCTTCACTAACAGACAAACTAAACACCACAAATGTATGTGTCTGTTTGTTTGTTTGTGTGTATGCATAAAAACCGGAATGTACAACTTTGGCTTTTTGTTTTGTTTTGTTTTTTGTTCTTAAAACTTTTGTTTTGTTTCTTATTCTATAATGTTAGGCGCGTGCCATAGAAGTGCCCTATCCAAACCGGTTCCCCTCCTATATATATATATATTTTAAATTATCCGATACAATTTTTAATGAGGTGGTCGTAATTTTGGTAATTTTGCTAAAAAAGAAGGAATATTAAATATTAATTTCATTAACAAAATTGATATAAAATCTCCCTCATTAATTTCATTCATAATGGACAAAAAAAATAAAAAAAAAAATACAATTTTTATCCAAAAATTATCATTTTGTTGATATATAACTTTTTCTTTAAATTTTGTTACAATTATTACAGCTTCTCTATCAATTCCCAACAATAACAAAAATTTGAGTTTACAACAAGAATTTGATAAGTGCAACTTCGTAGATTTTTAAGTGTCAAAAAAAAAAAAGCTTCAATTTCAAATCCCACATTTCATATCCCCCTATTCATCGAGACTCCAGCGAACTAAAGTGCATATAGTTTTTAATCTGTAAAGTTTAAAGACTGATTTTTCAACTTTTATATTTAATTTAAACTTCCGGTTGATGAATTCTGACGAAAATCTTCCTGTAATATCAATTTTGAGCGGTTCTGTGATACATACGTGTGTGTGTGTGTGTGTGTGTATGCGAGTTAAATAATACATTATATACGCAAAGAAGCAGCGAGTGCCTCTATCAATCTCTAACAAAACATGATGACAGTTTACAGATAAATCTAACACCACAGAGATTCCCAAGACACGAAAGCGATGGTTTATATACATTAAGCATTTCATGTTCAACCGATTTTCTTTAAATATGAACTTACAATCTTTATATTAATGTTACAATCCTACAAACAATTACAGAAACTTAACGTTCACAGCTCGCTAGAAGGCTAAAATAAAAATCCATTTGCCAGGAAAAGTCTTTCAAAAAAAAGTTATACGGTTACATGTAAAATTTAAAGAAAATTTATTGCCGCCACTTAAGGGAAAATCGTGAAAAAAGAAAAATAAAAACTGGAGAAAAAAAATTCAATAAAATTGCCGACTTTCCACAGACCTATGTTGATTCCTTAAAGTGTCAGTCGTAGACCATATGGGATTCTTTTTCATTTTTGAGATAATTTATTCACACACACACTTATATACATATACGAATTTGACGAACATTTTTTTTACGTGGTCAGAGACTTTCAACAAATTTATTTCCAATGGAATATATATTTTCAAAAATTCGACACTGAAGCAATGAGATACCACTTACAGAAAGTGAAATATGAGAACAGTTTCCCCCACTATACTTTTTATCGTGGAAAATATTATTTAACGTTTCCAAGCAATAAATAAAAGAAAAGCGGGGAATCAAAGCTTTTAAAAATTGTATTAAATTTTGCCATAATAGTGCAAAATGCCAAAATATTGTCCTGAATAGTTTGGGGCTTGTCTCAAAAAATCATTTTTCTTCGCTTTAAAGGTTCAGAGAAATCGCCAATTCTCATAGAAGCTTACCAAAAACGATTAACCAAATTAATAATAAAGGAAAAAGATTAATTTTGACCAATAAACAAGTAAACAAAAAATCTGGTGTAAAACACACACACACACCCGTTTACTTGCGCTTAACATACAATAAAGTTAGGATAGTATGGAACCGTATATGGATGTTGGCTTCTAGGAAATAGGAGAATATTAATTTGATTACCTTCAAGACCACCAATTAATGGCCAATCTAAATCATTAAAACTTGTGCCGGTCGCCACGAAGTCGTTAAACCCAAAACTACCTTCAAAAAGTAAGTTTTCAGAAAACTTCCGGTTGATGGCTTCCTATCGACACTTTTGTTTCGTATCCTCTATGGTGACGGTAACAGCGAAATGGAATTATAAAGTTTGAGCTTATTCTAAAGCTTCTTCGTGTTTACTATTTTCTTACTGGTGGAAGAAGAAGTATTAGGATGAAATTAAGCTTTTGCGACCGGAAATGCATCTTTTAACGTATATCCTGAATGGAAAAGGAAAACATATTTTTAACGAGGGTGTCTGTGTCCGGACCAACTCAAAAATGAAAAAAAACAACTTGATATTACTATTAGCTGCTAACTCGAAAATTTCCAAAAAAAAATCTGTAACTCGGATTGCTGAAGACTGACAAAATGCGCTATATTGTAATCACATTCAGGTGAATCTTACGCCCCTCCAAGATAAAGTATACTCCCTACCTTCTATATGTAGTAAAAATTCAAAGTTTAAACAAAATTGCTCTATTAGAATTGTAAAAAAAATGGGGAAATAGAGAAAATCGTGATGAGTTTGTGTATTTTGAAAATTTGACATGGTTGCAATATTTCTTCCTCTTCTAAAAAAATGAATAAAAAAAAGTATATTCCGTAAAGTCGCACTTCCTTTTGATGGATTTTTGACGGCAACTTACCTGCTACTGAGGCGGAACACAAAAACTTGTAATTCCGTTGAAAAAACATAATTGTTGCACACAAAAAAAATCTGAGACGATCACAATACTTAGTCTAATATCTATTGGGGTAAATTTGGAATTCCCTAGTATCTGTTATTACATATTTAAATATATTCTAAGCAGGTCGAAGAAAAATGTATTAAACTTTTCTTTAAGTAACTCTTTAGAGATTTAGGTCTTCAATAATTACTTTCAAAAAACAATATATTTATTTCAACATAAAACTGATAAGTTTAGAATTATAATTTCTGATGTTCATATGATCGCTTGGAATAAACTTTCACACACAACACATGCACACAGAAACACATATATGTATAGTAGGCATGAAACAAGAGCGGACCTAGTACAGGGCCTAGAATGTGAAGATAGAGATAGGATGATCCAGACAGACAGAGAAGAGAGTGAGTGAGAGAGAAAGTGACTAAATGTTCGAGACTACCTCAGTCTTTTTTTTGTTAAATTCTTATAAAAAAGCGGACGTCATATCATCTCGATGTTCCGTAGATATAGAATTGTTTGTGTGTACGTGTGTATTGAGCAACATGATCTCTCCGTTATAAATCTTAATTTTTTTTTTAGAGGGTTTTTTATTAATGTTACTTAAATTTTATGTAACCAAAAAAAAAAATCGATTATTATTACTTTTTTTTATCTTAATTTTCACTTGATTATCGTATATATTTTATTATAGTATAAAATATAAATTATATCTAGAAAGAATTATTTTTTTTAACATTAAGTTCTTTCAAGTGTAGAAAGTCGTATGCAAGAAGTTATTTACATCAAATTAAAATACATATATATATATACATTCATAATGAATTATTACTTAAAAACAATATAAACTGTCGACCCTCCTCGTAACACTCTCTTATCTTGAAAATATAATTTGTTTAAAAAATTATATATCAAAACATTAATAACATTCTGTTATTTACAACAAATCATTATAACTGACAAATTTTCTTTTATATGTTCCTAAATAATAATATTGCTTTTCAAAATGTTTGTTACCACCTAATAGCTTTTCCACCTAATAACATTTTCCACTTCTTATTGAAAATCTCTGTATACAGAAAAATCAATTTTCCTGGGGATGAGAAAGTTCAAAAAAAAAAAAAAGGTGTTAAACCTGATACAGTTAGTATGCCAAGTTTAAAGAAAATTAATGTATCTTTTCCTGAGAAAAGAAACTGAAGAAAATCTGCTGTGAAAATTCTCACAAGATATTCTCTTACTGTAGTTAATAGAAAATATTCTTCAGCTGGAAACGTTTAATAGTCATTAATAATTTAGTGCAAATTTAATAAATAAGGAATTAATAACAATCCCCCCCCCTCAGACTGAAAGAGAAAAAACTTCTTATATAAAAACCAAAAAAAGATATTACCTTATACTTGCGGGTTGCCGGCACATGCAGGGTTTCTGGGCAACGACACGGTGGATGGATGCCCTTGCGAGGGAGCACTCGAAGGATACCTTCATGCTGCGGGTTGTCCAGGAGCCTATTCAAACTTCTATCAAAGGTTGAATAGAAAAACAGCTTCTGCAATGTGGGGAGAGAATACCAGGACAGAGGAAGGCTAAATTCTTGTGTTAAGAGACATTTACCCAAATTCACCAGGGACCTACTGAACCTTGCCGAAAGGATATAGGTTTAATGTGGGTCTATTAATGGGTCATTGCAGGCCGAATAGGCACATCATGCAGCAACTACTTACTACTTGAAGGCAAAGCGCCATGACGATTCAGCAAGGTTTCCTTAACTAGGAACAAGCAATCCCGGAGCCGCCTTCAGCTTTGTTAAGCATGATTAAAAGATTGAAGCTGAAAGATGTGCTGTAACCATAGGGGATCCACAATAGACCACTTACTGTAGGCTGCGGTGGAATGAGGTCCGAGTCCCCTTTATCAATCTAATTTAATCTAATCTACTTTCACTTACTTAAATCTTTTTTTCTGGAAAAATATTCTTTTAAGGGGGGGTTGTGGAGGAGAGATTCTCCCATTTGTATAACACTGGAAGACAACCACACATCTAGTAACTTTTTCAGGAAGTTTGAAGAAACTTAGTCCAATTAAAACTGTGTAAACTGCAGTAAGAGAAAGTCGTGTGAGTGTTTCACAACAGAGGTTTTTCATACACAGTGCATCCGGTAAAATTTTTATTTCCTGTTCCAAAATTTGCCAAAATCTACATACAATATTTAAAAAAAAAAAAAAACTATTTAAGCGCATTAAATAATTTATCCTGTATTGAATCTTTATGATGATTTCGTAGTAAATAAATATCTTAAAGAAGTAGTAATCGAATAAATCAGTAAGAAAGTCAATTGAGAAACATGAAGTTAATAATGAAAACAAAAAACAAATGAATATATTAATATTTAAAAGTAATTAAATGTTTCTATTAAGTTATCCCAGTAATAAAAAAAAAAATGCTATATCGGATATTAACATCAAACTATACGCACGAAAGAACATGAAAAAAGAAGATCCCGTTAATAGAGATTAAAGTAATTATTACACCCACATAATTGTATGGATTTAATATATTACAAGGATATTTATTTTGTAAAATATCTTATTAATAGTAATGTCACTAGGTGATAATAATAAGAATAAAACGTATTTAATAATAGCGGCTTACTATTGATGAACTTATAAGAGACAAAATATAAAAAGACAACACGGAACTTTTAGTTGATACAAACTAATAAACTTATAACATTTACATTTTTAATTTTCTTCAATTTTATAGCTATATCAGTGGCAGACACTAAGCTTAATAGAATGGCATTTTTGAGGGGAACGATATCTTCCAGCTTCCTCCAGCAAAAATCTTCTAAAATAAATTTCTTCGGAAACAAAAATCCAAGATTAATAAACCCATTCATATCTTTACACAGAAAATTTCCGGAAACTGAAAATAAAAGGTAACTTCGCACTTCCGGTCAAGTGATTTTCTTTATTTTTCTGAATATTTACCCAAATAAACTACATAAATAAATATGTAACAAGTATATAAGTTAGGGGAAGATATGACGAGGAATTATCCAGCGACAACTGCCATTCGTTAGCCAGAAGGCTGTGGCGCCCATCGAAGTTTCAGTCGTCTTGCAGGATTGTCTGGGACTGAGGTTGAGGAGAGGGTTTTGGGCGAAAGGATTAGAATGAGGGAAAGTCGGCTATGGAATTTGTTGGAACAGGGACTTTTCTAAATCATGGACAAAAGGAATTTTCAGATCTGCGTGGATTGTGTGGTTGGAGACGTAATCTATATGCGTCGGATTTTTTTTTTTGGACTGCAGGGTATTGTATTTTGTTAAGGTTGGTACATTTTGTGGTTCCATAGAGCAATTCAGCACCCAGAGAGGTTCGAGTAGGGAAGTATATAGTCCCTCTGATAAGAAACTAAATGAAATACCAAGTTTCATGTAATTTTCGTTTTGGAATTATGCTGACCCCCCCCCCCACATACACACACACACACACACACAGATCAATTTCTAAAAACCATTTATCGGATTTCAAAGGACCTGAGTTTCCGGTAAAAAACTCAGTAAGAGAAAGTAGAAATGAAGTAAACGAAAAATTCAGACCTATTTGGAATTTATAATATGAGAGAAGCTATCTTGTGCAAAAGGACAAGATAGCATTAGCAAGAAGTTTATTGAGGACAAAGCCTGGAAGTTAAACACGCCGCGATTTGTTCATGCCTTCTTTACCAGATTCTCAACTAAATGTAGCTCCCCTCTTTATTCGCTTTATTGCTGGGTTAACACCAGTCCTTACAGGAATCGTCCCCAGAATTTTAGACAACAAATCATGGTGGGGGCATATAAGTATGAAGTGCTTAATGCGTTTTTGTTTAAATTTCATTCTGGATAAATAATCGAAATTAGATAAATTTAAATGGAACCACATGTGCGCACAGTACCGTTATATTTAATGAATTGTTTAAAAAGAAAGAATAAACTATTGTATCTGTGTGTAGGTAGATGGCATATGTTTGTGACAAGATGTTTTAAATAGATAGGCTCTATGGAGAGGCACAGTCAATAAGCAGGTGCAAATCTGTTAGAACTGTTGTAGTGTGTGGTATATTGGGATATACAGCTATGGGCCTGCTGCCCAGAAGAAGTTCCTGTGTAGGCTGAGGATCTTACCTGAAGAATACTAATGCCACCGCCTAAAGAAAGGGGCAGGTGTGCGCGACCGTACCACTCGTGCGCTGTAGATTGCTACTCTCGGCCTGTGGTGACACTTTATAGCTGCGTTCGCTAATCGTGGACAGGTATTTTTTTTTTTATGCCTTCAAGAAAGGCCGGCTGCGGTTGTAACGTAATATGGTACATAGAGACCGTGGCTATTAATTTTTCTTTTAATATTCAAGTAAACAAATTTTACTAACCATATAAGACGTTTGGGTTTTCTTTTATTTCTGGCACTTTTCTTCCATGCAGTGCCGGATTAAATAATTGCCAAGACACATAAACACCAAACACAAAAACTTTAGGAATTATTTGACTTCCATTTAAGTACAATTTATTCCTCGCTTAACAACCTACCTGTTTAACGACTGCTCGAACTTACTATCGTAACTTATGTACCCTGTCATGAACTATATGTATGTATATTCATACGTTTTGTTGTTCTACATATATTCATACGTTTAAATGTCGAACGATCCAAAAAGTTGAACAACAAATTAATGAAGTTTTACTGTGCTATCGATAAATTTAAGAAGAAAAGAAAAAGAAAAACGTACAAAGCAGAGCATGTTAGACTTGTTTTCTCAAAAGCATCATGTTCTTTGCCCGGTCCATCAGTGGTTCCTTACAGCTTTAATGATGACTGTGGTTATGTTAATTAAAAATGATTATCTGGCTGGTTGTCTGGTTTTCCATTAAAAGGTTTTATAATAACCCAAATTAGGACTACAATAGCGAGAGCGATATTGAAAATTATTATTCTTGTAAAATATTTAAGAATGAGTAAAGATTCTTATGACGTTTTGATTTTTATGACCTTATATTCTTTTAAAGGAATAAAAGAAGTTTTAAAAAATAGAAAAAAAATACTAGCAGTTAGAGAAAGTACAGACAAGTAGTCAAACCACATCAATGTCCATTTATTTTGTTGAACTTAATCTTCTTCTTAATAGAATGCTTATTGTGAAAGCTTTCTATAAAGATAATGAAGACTAAATAAATATATTTTAAATAAAGGAAAGCTGTTTTTTAAAGATAATCAAACAAAAAATCTAGTGTCAAGCACATGCACGATTTTCTCTTACTCAAATTAATTAAACTAAACAAATTTTCTTTAAAATGACAACAGTTGTGCTGGCCATTAAAAAAGAAGATAGGAGTTACCTATACTTGTATACATGAGCGAACTTGTGTGGGCGCCCACTACCAAAGCCAACAAAGCTTGTGCAGTTTAAACTGACTGGAAGAAGATTAAAGAAAATCACTGAAGCGTTTTCGAGAAAACGCGTAAAACTGAAAAAGAAAAACATTTAATAAAGTTTGCAACTACGGTTGATGGATTTTGCACTGAAGCTTTTTGTCAGATGCGGTGGTAAGTTTCCAAGCGTCTTGCAATTTTTCGTTTTTGAGATATATTCTTCACACAAACACCTTAAAGAAACTATTTGCTAGAAACCTTTTTTTCGTTCTCTGGGAGCCTCAAATCATGTATTTCTGGTGAAAACTAACTCAATTTGCGAAATTTGACTCGATCGCAATAGTAAAAAATAAAAAATATATGTTTCTTATATATGTACAAGGTATTAAAAATACGCACTTCCCGTGTGAATTCGTTATTATTCAGGTTTAATCAAACTTACACTCACAGAAATGAACTTTTTGAGGTTTTTCAAATTATTTTTTTTTATGTTGTAAAATCTAAGCAGATCAAAAATATTGTATTATAATGTTAAAATTAAGAAAACAAAAAATTATTACTATGCTGTGGTTAATACAGAGGAAGTAGCCATGCTTGTTTAGGGCTAAACGACAAAGATCCTGGTTGCTAAGCAACTAATTAGGTTTGCAAGTCTATCTTTAATGGCCATCATGCCGTCCAGTAGTGAAACAATAAATTGTTGCGGTTAATATTTTTAATCGCCACTATGAAATTATAAAAGGTGGTTCTAATTTATTATTAACCATATTAATTCATTATTTGACAAGGTAATTATGTTACTAGGATTAGATTTTCATTAACTAAACTTCCAAAGCATTGAGCTCACGATTTGACGATGAGCCGTAAAATAAAAAATAAAAAAATCAAATAATAAAAGTAATAATGTATACACTTGTATTAAAGAAGATACAATAATAGCTTATTAAAAGCTTGTTTACCAACTAATATCTATCATTTTAAATGTTGTATACATATATATATTTATCTATACTACAAATATGGTAAATTAATTTATAAATAAATAAATAAATTAAAAAACATTGAATTTATTGTAATGAAATTTGTGTATCTAAACTTTTACGATAAAAAAACAAACGTGTTTAAAATTAATTTATTTATTGTACACACTTTTCCATATTTGTAATTACTATTTACAACATATTTGCAAGAAAATTTTTATTTTGCTAAGCAGAATAATGATTGTATACGTGACAAAATTTGACAAATATTACCTTGTTATACATGATCTTTTAATATACAAATACTGAAAAGTAGGATTATGATTTTTTTTTTTTTACTTTCTCTCTCATACTTATAAAAACAAAAAAAGAATGGTGTTAATTTGTCATCGTTTTCACCGGAAATACATGCTTTCAGTTTTCATAAGTAGGGAACAAAAAAAATTAGCGTATGTTTAACGGAAGTGCCTTGGCAGGTTGTTCCTGGGATGTTTCGCTGTATAAGATATTTTGTTCATACACACAGAAACATACACGCCATTCGCTAATAACACTTTTTATTCCTTATAAGAAGATATATTGCGATCGTGCCAGATTATCGAAATTGATTCACCGGATTTTTCACCGGACAAACTCACAATCACCGTATCATGCATGAAGATTTCGGGGAAAATCCATCAACCAGAAGAGCACTACTTTACTGATTTTTTTTTTTTTAGTTTTTCGTGATTTTCTCGAAAACGGCTCCAACGATTTTGTTTACTTCGTATGTCATCTACCATTCTAAGGGAATTTTAACGTTATGCTTTCCTCTAAAATAGCAGTTCGTACTTTATATCAAATGGTAGTGAGAGATTTAGAGTGAGTAAAGAAAAAGGTTGTTGACGCGTTGTGACTGCTCTATGAACTGTTGAAAGACTGTCCCCTGTATGGCTAACGCAGATGTATTTAAGCAGATTCTCCCACTCTAGTCTGGTCTAAACTAGTGAGTGAGAGTGTTAATTTTTGTGGCTCTCTCTCCGCTTTAGATTCTTCTCTTCGGATCCTATTACAAAGGGGTATTGGAGGTTTGTCAGTTGGTTTAAATTTCCACATAAGGCCACTCAGATATACAAGTAAAATCCTCACCAGCTCTTACGAAAAGTAAAAAAAAAAAATATCAGACAGTTGGATTGTTCACAAGTCAAAATTCCATTTAACAACATTTTCCTGCGCCTGGAGACGATTCCATGCTCTGACTCAAGAATTTTGCCCGCCTCACATGTCAAACAAATTCTTTCCAAAAAATCCAAATCCTTCAATAAATAAATAAAAAAGAACTGAGAAGAATGTTTTCTGGAAATAAGTTTCTTTTTGATGATTCATTAACTGCTTCAGAACCCTACACGAAATGTTCACTTACTGTGTTCATGTTCCTATACTTGTTCAGTCCTCGAAATATTTGGGACTGATTTGGATTCTGGAAAATTGTGAATATTAAGGGCTAATGAATTTTATTTGTTAATAATTCCATGTTATGAGAAAATTTGTCAAATTGGGTAAGAGAGAGTTAAGCGAATGATTCATACCAATAATTTACCATAATGGTATTAATTGATTTAAACTAATTTATTACTAAATCAATAAAATGTTATTGCCGATCACTTTTTTATTTAATTATTTTTTAAATTAGCGTTTATCGACAGAGATTAATGAAGTTTTAAAAACTAGTTTTATAAATTTTTATTAGTGTCAGCATTTAAATTCATGTCATATTTAAATTTTGATTACTAATACGTCTTAAACTAATATATTCATTAATTATTATTTAAAATTAAGAAATATCGGTCAAATAAAATACTATTTCATATTTCAATAAATGGAGAATAATTAAAAATTCAATTACCTTAAGTTTTGTCTTGAACTTTGTAAATATTGAACTAAATGATGACAAATAAAATCCAGCAATACAGTTATGTCATGTGTGTAACAATTTCAGGGGCAATATATCGTTGATTTAATATATATAAAAAAAATATGTCAGTATAAATAGATTTTTGAGTAAACTCTTGCTTATTCATGTACGTACAATCTAGTTCAAATCATAACATGTTCGGATTCAAGAATCAGGAAAAGATAATATTTCTGTCATTTAAGGAATTTTAACTTTTTCACTTACTTCTAGTAAGAAGAGAACGATACTACGATCGTATCAAATTTTCGATATCGTGTTTTTCACCGGAAATACATGTTTTAAGGTCTCTGAGTCTGAATAAATGGTTTTTAAAAATTGGTCTGTGTGTGCAAGTGAGGAGAGAGGCAGTATAACTCAAAAAAGTGGAAAATCGCAGAAAGCTGAAACTTGATATTTCGTTTATTTATTACTTCGTTTTTGCTAGTTTCACGAGAAAAAAAAGGCGCCAACGATGTTTTTTTTTAAACTTAGTAAGTACGTATATCAAATAATCATGAAAAGAGCTTCAACTTTTTTACTTAAGAGGAAATATTCCGATCGTGCCGAATTTGAAAATGGAGTTTCTACCGGAAAAATACATGTTTTGGGGGTTTGCCGAATACAAAAAAATGTTTACAGCAATTAGTCTGTGTGTATGTGTGTGGGTTAACAAAATATCTTAAAAACGCCTTTAATTTAAATAACAATTATTTTGAAAACTCTAAATTAATTATCAAAATAAGATCTGAAATGCTACATTTAACTTACAAACCTCGGAACTCGGCGGGTTCACCGAACTGTCCTATGTGTTCTCTAAATTTTAATGAAGACCTACACCATTTTATGACTGAGTGCCTTAAGTAACATGATATACGCCTCAAATATTTTGGTTCCTCGCAGATTGGTATTGAGTTAATGGAAGAGATTGGGTCTGCACTTACTGCCTATGTTAGGGATGCCTACCATTATAGATTGCTCACTATTATAAAGAAATAATTTCTTTTAATTTTTGTAAATAGTGAATTAATAATTTTTATATACTAATTGAATTATACTTTTCATTTATGGGACTCGCCTGACTGTCTTAGACCAAGGAGTGTCGTTTATTGCAAGTTTGTATACTTGTTTTCTTTATTAGCTAAATAAACGATTATTATTATTATTATCTCAAAAACGAAAAGTCATAGGAAGCTCAAACAAAATATTCCATTTAGGCACTACAAACGCATCAGATAGGAACATTTCCTGTAAAATACATGACCGGAAGTGCACTTTCACCAAATATTTTTACAGTTTTCCTAGATTTTGTGGAAAACGGTTCCAACTATTTTTTTTAAAAAACTTTGTATCTACACAGATAATTACCTACCACTTTTATTTGAAAACACTTTTCCGGGAAAATTGATTTTTTTAGGAGGTTCTGGAGGAAAACAGTAGCGTCATGCTTTCCTGTAAAATACCACTTCAGTATAATATATGGCTTTTACCACCTAAATAATATTAATACACATTAGAAGTATTGGTAGAATTTCCGAATTTAAAGAAAATTCGGTTAATCGAAAGCGCGATTTTACAAACGGCTCCAACGATTTTGTTTAAACTTCGTAAACTTTTAATTTCTGGGGAATTGTAACGTTAAGCTTTCCTCTAAAGTAGCAGTCCGTACAATATGTGGTTTTACTACTTACATAATATATATATATATATATACATTAAAAACATTAATAGAAGTCCAAATTTGAAGGAAATCAATTGACCGGAAGTACAGCTTTACAGATTAAGTTTTCGAGTTTTTGGAAATTGTCTTGAAAATGGTTTTGGCGATTTCCTTTAAACTTGGAATGATTGCTGCATAAATAGAAACGTATTACTTTCATTTGCAACCTTTTTTCTGAAAAAAATTGAATTTATAAGGGTATTGGACGGGGGTCAGTTAGTTTGAATTTAAATTTGCCCATGCTTTCTTGGTTTTAACATAAAGAGTTCCACATAAGATCTCTCAGGTATACAAGTAAAATCCCCAACGCCATTTTTATTTATGGCCATCCCAACTTAACATTTCTTGCTTAAAATTGTATTAATTTGAGTAAGAGAAAGTCGTGTTTCACATCAATTATATATATATATATATATATATATATATACGTACAATATATTTTTATATGTATATATCAAATATTAAATATAGGACTGGCAATAAATAATTCAAGTTTTATAAGAAAGATGTACATATATTTCATTATTTCCAATTTATATGTTCATACATAATGATATGTATGTTTGTATGTATATATATGGTACAATTTAAATGGTAGCCACAGACATATAATTATTCCTGGGATGAGATATTTCCGCAATCAGTATACTCAACAGTAGTAGAGTCTCTAGTAGTATACAAAACCGGAAAAGGATAAGTTAGCATAATTTGCAGGATAGTCTAATGTTTTGATTAAATAAGGCTTGTCAAAAAAAAAATAAAAAACTTTTTTAAGGTATACGATTATTAACAATAGCATTCTGGTTTTAAGTTTTACTTATATATACATATATATATATATATGCCAAACAAAGTAAACAAACCATTTATTAAAATATTGTGTTTGCATTATGAAAGAGGGCGTTTTATGTTTTAGATACGTATAATATACAATCTGTAATTAATAATTTTCTCCACGAGAGACCTACCACGTAAAGTTTGCATTAGACAGCTACGAATTATAAACTAATCCAGTTGAGCTACTCCACACAACACTAAAGTTTTTATTGTTTATATCACAAATATGAAATATTATAAATTGATCAGAAAGTCTTGAAAAACCTTTAATTTAAAGTTTATTGATCAAAATATTCATATAAACTATTTTTTAAAATACAACTCTGATTTCTTCATCATTAACATACTCCATAATTTGGATTTCAACCAAAAATTATTACCTTTTTTTTCCAGCTTATACGTAATAATTAATTAATTTTTTCTTTATAAGAAAACATCTTTACACAAACAGCAAAACAAAAAAAAATTTGGTGTCAAATGATATACGATTTTATCTTGCACTAATGAATACAATGTAATTAATAATTTCTTTTTTTTAATTGCAAATCGTTTAGTTGTGATAAAAAAATGGTAGAAGGTTCTATCTAAGTAGACATTTTGGGCGCCCTCTGTCTCAACAACAAAACTTCAAACAACAGCAAAGAACAGGTCCCCCAAACACATTAAAATCAATTGTTTTTTAAAACCTTACAAGAAAATCTCAAAAAATTCAATGAACAATTCTGTGAAGTCGCATTTTCGATCAACCGATTTTCTTCAAATTTGTAATTCTAGCCATGCTCTGATGTGTAATATTACATAGGTGGTATGTTATGTAGAACCATAAATTGCACTTATTGTGGTAGTTTTAAAGAAAGCCTAATATTACTGTTCCCCTAGAATGCTCCTAAATTTCAATTTCCCCAGATAAACGTTTCAAATTTAAAAGTAATAGGAATCTATATGTATGGATAATATAGGAACAGTAAAGAAAATCGTTGGAGACGTTTTGGAGAAAATCGCAAAAAAAAAAAACACTCAGTAAAATCGCACTTTCGGTTGTTGGATTTCGCGCAAAACTTTCGTGTCTGATGCGATGCCTAAACTTGGCGATACCAAGTTTAAGCTTCCTGCTATATTTCGTTTCCTAGATAATTTTGTTAAAGCACACTCACAATACTGTTGCCACAATATTTTCCACTTTCACTCTAGGGAGTAAGAGAATGTAAAAATGTTCTACAATGAGATTTGTTTTGATCTTGTTTTCGCGTATTGCCGCTAGATGTCAGGCTTATTAGAGTTGAATAATGTTAATTTTACCCTCTAGTGTGAGAAAGTGGTGTTAACTCACTGTGTGTGAAAGTTGAATTTTCTTCACTAAATTTTAGTGTAATAATCGTAACCATTTTTCAACGATTGCAGAGAAAAAAACTTTTTTTTTCTTACTCAGAGGATTCGTCAAAGTATCTACTTCCGGTAAAGACACAATTTCGAAAATATGACCCAATTGCAATACTTCATTTTACAGCAGTAAATGAAAGTATTTAAAAAAAATTTGGTACTAAAATTTTTATCACCTTCATCTGTTAATAGAAAGTTATTAATTTAAGAAAATACAGTGCCGAAGAAATAATAATAATAAAAAGAGGAAACTATAAATTTTTTCCCTCCACTACATACAGTTATTTAGTTACATTTGAAGTATTACAAGTGAATGTAAATAAACATAAATAAATCAAGATATAAATAAGTAAAAAAATTAAAAGTTACATAACACAGCGCACAAAAAGGTCGAAAGTTCGATCCTCAATTATATAAACAACTATTTATTATAAAATTTAAAAAAGCATATAAGTATAGAAGTTGTTACAAGAAAATTGACATTTGATTTTCATATCATTTAAATTTATGTTAAATAAATAAATATATATATATATATAATTTTACTTATCATATCAACTTAATATATTCAATGAAATATAGAAACCTGTTTGCCTAAATGAAAAGAAGTGTAAGTTATTTTAATTGTTTTATCCAACTGAAGAAAACAAAAAGTATGAGCGAGCTTATCAAGTTTTCGAGGTTAAGTTTTCTTCAGTGGAAATACGAATTTTGAAGTCCTCTGAAAGACGATAAAAATCTAATGTGTGAAACAATCACACCTCTTCCTCTCACTCTAATTAATACAATTTAATAAGGAAATTTTCTTTAAAATTGCAACGTTAACATCTTTAGTTGGCTTGGACATTTTTCAGCTACGGGTGGGCTTGTGCAATCAGGGCATGGGTATGAAAATGGTGGTGAGAAAAAAGAAACCCATGAGGGGCCTTATGTGGAGTGTATCTATGTCAAAACAAAGAAAAAAAAATAGTGAAACTTTAAAATTAAACTAACTGACAGACCCTCCCACCAATACCCGTCTCAAATCAATGTATTTCAGAAAAATGTTCCAAATTTTTTTATTTTTTTTATTTCTTTTTTTATTTGCATCTGTACAACTATATACAATGGCAAAAGTGTATGTAGAGTATAATAAGCAATTGTGTCACTGAGCTAAGCTCAGCGTCACAACTAGGATGACGTGATGGGAGAAACCAACCAGCGCTGGAACTCCCTAGGATAAACTTGTTGGTTGAGGAGCAAGGAGATCTCGTGGCCAACGACGTCTTAAATGACGTGGAGGACTGTCAGGGTGGAAAGGTGTAGAGAAGTGATTGGGTGAAGCTCTAGGCTTTTATGGAAATTTTGGAATCGAGAGTGGATTAGATGATTAACGAAGGGAATATTAAGGTCATGATGAAGGGTGCGATTAGAGACATAATAGAGTGCGTGAAAGATTCGGCGGAGGACTTTGGATTGGAAGGATTGTATGGGTTGTGCATTGGAAGGTTTTGCGGAGCCCCACAATTCTGCTCCATATGTCCATATTGGTCTGAGTAGAGTTTTGTAAATAGTGAGTTTGTTATGTATTGTCATGGTGGATTTAGGTCCAAGAAGTCTCCTAAGTAGTCCGTAGCGTCTGTTTAGTTCTTTTCTTTTAAGTCTTGTGTGTGGGTTCCACGTTAGACGACTGTCTAAGTAGAGACCTAGGTAACGTACTTCGGTGGATGTGAGTATGTCTGAACCGTTAATAGTTAGTGGTTGGCAGGTCTGTCGTCTTAATGTGAATGCATCCTGGACACACTTGGTGGGGTTAAGCTTTATTCTCCATTTTTTACACCAAGTTTCAATGAGCTCAAGGTGCTCTTGTATAATGGTAGAGACTTGAATAGGATCAGAGTGGGAAGATAAAATTGCGGTGTCATCAGCATAGGTCGTCATTAAGGTTTGGGGATGAGTAGGAATATCAGCAGTGTAGACGGTATATAATATTGGTCCCAGGATACTGCCCTGGGGCATGCCTGCACAGATCGCATGCAGATCAGACACTTCAACGCGCACTCACCCTGAAGCAGCGGTCAGTTAAATAGGATTGCAAGAGGAGATAAAATGGAGTAGTCTAAGTAGTGTTTTGTGAAGTGTGACTTTGTTCTGTACCTTCATGGTAGATTTAGGTCCAAGGAGTCTCTTTAAGAGTCCGTAACGTCTGTTTAGTTCTTTTCGTTGAAGTCTTGTTTGTGAGTTCCACGTTAGACGACTGTCTAAGTAGAGAACGTCTTGTTACGAGGAGTAAAAGGAAAGTAAAAGGAATGGTTTTCTAGAGAATAGTGTAAATGTGTTGTTAACGGTGAACAACCTACTTCAAAAAAGAAAAAGCGGAGGAAACTCAAATTTCTTATTCTGTTTAGGATATTAACATTGATTCCGAAAGTTTTAATAAAAATCGTTCAAAAATAGATGAAATATTGAGTGGATTTTTTCCAAGGATTTTCGCAAAAACAGCTTCAATGATTTTATTTGTATATCGTAACAATCAACAGGTAAACCGTATATACGGTTTACTATCACTTGTAATTATGAGTAGTGGTGCATAGCTGACGATTTTAAACAATTTTATTGCAATTTGGCCAAGCAGAAATGCACTATGCTTCATAACGGTGGCAGTAAAGGATTAACTGAATGTCTGTTTAAAAAAAAAAAATATATATATATCGTTTATTTGTAGTACTCAAGGATAGGAATTGATTATTATATATCGATAAAAGCATTGATAATTCCATATACTGGATTTAAGATGTAGATAAATATTGCTAATATAAATTGAAAATTAATAATAACATCTTTCTAAGCACTATAAAAATAAATACTGGACGTTTAGGTAGGATTATTGATACGTAACCCCTGATGATAACAGAGTACGGTCACCATGGTCACCATTTATCTTCGCCCTAGTTGAAATGTATTATAAAAAAATCAAAGTATACAATCAAGTCTAAACAAATAGACTGTAATGATAGTGTTTTTTATAACTGATTACAGATTGGTTTACAGATTATAGAGAGATATTTTACAAAAAGTTAATATTAAATCTCATTTTTTATTGGAAATAATTAGATATAACAGAAGGAAGGAAGGAAGTTCTTCATATCATCTTGAATATACTATTGTATAACATGTCATCATTAAGAATAAACTCTTCTTATCTGTAAATCTCCTTTTCATTTTTTGACTTTTACATTGCGTCCTCTTGATGCAATAACTGGAAGTAATGCATTCAAGTCAGATTTTTTTAAATTGAGATTTCAGCGGAAATAGATGTGTTGAGACCCCGAAAATAAGAAAAAGTCGCCAAAAAAAAAGAATTCTACAAACTTAGAAACTTGAAGCATATCTAATTTTCTTTATGCATCATATAATATTAGTAAACCCGTACTGTTATTTTGAACTAGCACTTTAAGAAACAAAGCCAGCGGTCACCGTGCCCCCCCACACAAATCAAAAACTGAATGATTCCAGAAAAATTATAACAAAAAGAAAACAAAAAGTCGACAGTACTACATTTCTCCTAGAAAATACAAAGTCTGCAGAAATCTTTGAGGGTCTTTTTTTCAAGAAAATCGTTCAAATTTCTGCGAAATGGAAAATTAATTTTATACAGATGACGCGGCTATGACATTGGAGTTTACACTAACTGACATATAAACTATCTATGTAAAATATTACAAGCTAATTTATGTTCAGTAAAAAAATGACAAGTTTTGAAAGATTCGTCATTGCTTAATAAAATTCCAGTTAATTAATACAATTTATTTATAGGAGATGGTGTACATTTATTAAATTTATTTATTTATTTATTTTAAGGAATGAGTCAGAGTCCCCTGGAATGAACTACACCAGGCTGCCTCGACATCACGACTGGGATATCAACGATTCTAACGTACCTCGAGTAAGTTTTATTATTATTTAATTATTAGAAAAATGATATTATTGTTTACTTGTTTACTGGAAAGCAAACAAGTTGGTTTAATGAAAATTCAAAGTTTAAAAGAATAGTACCCAGCATAGATGGGGATAATGGAACTGGAACAGAAGATCCTTAGTTCTCAGTTTTTACGGTTGTGTTAATGAGTTAAAAATTGATGATAGTGGTAGGAAATGATGATTATTGAAATGATGGAAATGAAATATGAGATGCTTGATGAGCGTTATAGATAGTTAGAACAATTGCTTATTGTAACATTTAATTCGGTTAGTTAGTTTCGGTTGGCTAGAACTTTCTGGCCTGTAAGAAAAAAATAAATAAATCTGGTGTAGAGCACAGCCAGTAGAGCGCACCAAAAACTGCTGCACCAACTGCATATAACATTTGAAATTTAACGCCACAATTCCGCACAACTATCCATAAATCGGTTGATTTGGAAAAATGTTTCAAATAAAAGTGATAGGTTTATATTGTCCAGTACTATTGTACGCTTCTTGCATACAGCAGCATTCCATGTTTAAAGAAAATCGTGGCAATCGTATCCGAAAAAATTCAAAACAACCCAAAAACCTATTCTGTAAAATCGCACTTCCGGTGAACAGATTTTCTTCAAATTTTGGAATACTATCAATACTTCTGTGTAATTAATATTATACAGTTGGCAGTACCATTTTCTCAGGAAAATGTTTCAAATAAAAGTGATAGGTAAGATAGTGGGTACACATCTAAAGAAAATCGGTGGAGCCTTTTTCAATCAAAACACGAAAAACAAAAAAGAGAAACATTCAGTGAAGACGTATTCCCCGGTTTCGGCCAAAATCTTCGTGTCAGACATGGTGGTAGTACCTAAGTGCAATGCAAAGTTTGTGCTTCCTGCACTTTTTGGTTTTTATTCTGTTACATACACATACACACACACAAAAAATTTATTCAAATTGTGGGACAAATAATATGTCTAAGCTCTGAGAAGATTATTCTAGCGAAATTTGGAAGTTAAAAAAGTTATTTTCTAACAAATAAACAATGAAAACAACAGAGAGGCCGGTAAGTATGTACTTTTTTAAAAGAAAGAATTGCCGCCCGGAATACTAGAGGGCAATCTTCCAATTGAGTAATGAGTAATTGTGTTGTATCTCATATATATATATATATAATACTGCTACTACTGTGGAGTAGTATTGAACAAAATACTTTTAACATAGTAAAGAGGCTCTCCCCAGCTCCAATTTAATGGACACAATTAAACAATATAAAGATGAACAAATGCATCACATTACGTTGTGTTATGGGAACTAACATACATTCCTTTTTAAAGTTTATTTTGTATTTACCGCTTTCTTTTCTTTAATTCTAGTTAAAAAAAAAAAAAAACTTTGTTTTTAACATTTTTATTTATTGCTTTCTCTTACAACAGTAAGAAGGAATATTACGATCAATCTTATGAAATTATGTTTTGACCGGAAATAATACGTTTTGAAGAGGAGACTCTCTATTATCAATTCAATGCCCAAGAGATAATAGAAATCCATCCACACTAACATCACCTTAACTCCCTGAAAAAGGCTGAAATTAGGTTACAATTGGTATAGATTAAAAGGAAAATCCAGTAATTAAATTTAATGAAATGGTTGGTAAATAAGGAGGAAATGTTCCATTTGTTGAGTCCTGACGCTCCTGAAGTGATGAGAAAAATCTTTAAAAATGGCAGATAAATAATCTATCTAGAGATCATTAGATACTAAGGACATAGCGACAAATCTAACCCTATATCAGTAGATTAAAGGTATTTTCTTTACTGAGGTTTTTTTAACCAGAAATTAACCAGAAGTTATATGGGAAAAAAATCTGTTATGAAACACTCACACTACTTCATCATTATTGTGATTTTCATTTATAATTATAATTGACTATGATATTCAGTTATCTTCAATTTACATTAATGGGAGAATTTAAACTTCATAAAAACAACTTTTCTGAGGACAGTAGAATCACCACTTTTGCGAGAAACCTCCTTTTAAAGGTTTTTACTCGGAAAAAGCTTCAAAGAGAAATGAATAGGTCTCTGTATGTACAGCTGTAAGGAAAATATTACAGCAAACTGGAAAAAATACTGTTGTGTAAAGTCGCACCGCTTTTCTTCATATTTGAAATTTTAGTAACATATTTAATTTTTTAATATTATATAGATGATGGAATCGTATAATCATAGAATAGCACTTTAGTGGAAAGCATATTCCCAATCCACCCCTAAAAATTCCAATGAATTTCCCGGAAAATATTTCAATTAAAAGTAGAAGCTCTTGTATGTGTAGTTAATTTACCAAGTTTAAAGAAGCCGTACGTTAGAGCTGTTTTTGAGAAAATCTCAACAAAAAAGTAAAAAAATCTATTGAGTAAAGTGGTACTTCCGGTTGACCATTTTTTATCAAAATTTTATAATCACGTCCCTCTGATAGAGCGTAAGAAACCAAGTTTTCGCAGTCAGGGATCTCAAAACGTGTATTTCCGGTGAAAATTTGGTATCCAAAATTCCACAAGATTATAACACTTCCCTCTTCTCAATAAGAAGAAAGTAAAAAAAAAATAAAAGAATCGCTCAGAAACACTCACATAACTTAGTCTCTTACTGCAGCTAATTCAATTTAAATTATGACTCAAATTTCATTATAATCCAGCAATCAGCGTCCACATCAATCCCGGGCAATACTTGAAATCTAACGTCAAATTTCATGGTTTCAGAACCACGTAATAATCCCAGTTCTTCTGACTCAAAAGAGGCTTTTTTTTGTTCTATTAACCGATTTTCTTCAAATTCTAGCACTTTTCATATAAAAGTGATAAACCTATATAAGTGAAGTTGGAAAAAAACAGTAAAGTGCACTCCCGGTTGACGTATTCCTGAGCCTCGTGTAACGTCACGTGATAAAACCAAAAGGAATCTGAAGCTTTTGATTTTCTTGCGATTTTTCGCATATTCAAGGGATCTCCCGTGAAAACTCGAATTCAGAAAACTGTCACGATCGTAATACTTCCTCGTACATAGTAATAGAAAATAGTCAAAAATCAGAAAACAATAAGAACTATTCGTACAAGAATAGAATTCGTATAAACAACAATTTCAACTGGAATAAATAATATTATTCCAAAATAAACAACAACATTAATAATATTGGTTATGTTATCGCTCTGATTTCCAGTTTTATTTATCCATAAATATGTATTCATTTACATAAGTACTTTATATTATTTGAGTGTAATTTTTAAATTTATTTATCAATAAAATAATTATGACAAATTATGGCTATTTTTAATGTTCTAAATGATTGTTAAAGGCATATAAAATTATATCTATAATATTTAGATTGGATATTTATATACTCGTAGTTTTGTATGTACTAAAACATGATTATTGTATGTTTGTATGTATGTTTATGAATATTTAAGATAAAATTATAATAAGTAATATATTAAAGAAAAATATTAATCATTATAAAAACATTCATACGATCACTGTAATACAGAAAGAATAGTAAAAAAAAACACGAATATAAAAAATAAGCTATGTAAAGTTATATATATATATATATATATCTCGACCAATATATAATATATACCGCTCCAAATTTAAATGGGCGTATTTATACCCTTGTATATATTATATATAAATATGTGAAACATGAAAAGCCTACTCAACTATAGGTACCCTGCAGGCAACTTGGAGAATAAACTTTGTTCATATGTTGTCACTTCATAAAAAATACAACACAAGAGATTTGGTTATATTGTTTATTTATTTATTTTTATTTTTCTTATTTGCACATAAAGATATTTACAAAATAATGATCCTATATCCGTACTTCAACTTTACAACAGACAGCTTGTAGAAATCTATTGAAATACATTTGTTTATAAATTCACATGTTATTTAATATATTTATATAATTGTTATGAATATATTGATCATAAGAATCAATAATTTATTTTGATTGGTTTAAAGAGTATCTGATTATTTATTTGCACTGTTATTGTCTTTGTAACAATTACTCTGTTTACGATTACTAATAATTAGTGGTGACAAGTATATTGGGTTGGTGGAAAAGTAACAGCGTTTTTTGTATTGTTGAAATATGCGCCCTTTTGTGGAATAATTCCTTAAATAAATGTGGTTACGTTATATACCATTTATATTTTTTTTTCGTTAATAACTTATTATTAGCGTTTATTTTATATTTATTTTAGTCTTTGGAAATGATACGATATTTTAGTCTGCGGAAATGATATCTTTGGAAATTGAGGGATTTTCTTAAATACAAATTCAAAATTGATATAGCGAAGATAAACTCGCAGCATCAATAAAGCATATGGTCCAGGAACGAAATTAAAGTGTTGTGGCGGTTCAAGAAGCATTGCAAAGGAGACCAGAGTCATGAAGATGAGGAGCGTAGTGGCCAGCCAACGGAAGTTGACAAATATCAATTACGGGTTAATCATCGCAGCTGATTAACTTCCAACTTCCGGGGAGAAGTTGCCGAAAAAACTCTGCATCGACCATTGTATGGTAATTCGGTATTTGAAGCAAATTGGAAAGTTGAGAAAGCTCGATAAATGGGTGCCCTATGTGCTCTGTCCGAGTATGGAAATAAAAAAAATCTGGTGTGAAACAATCACACGCCCTATTAAGTAGTACAATTAGTAGAAGTTAATTCTAGAAATTTTCATTAAAATTGCAACCTTACAATGTTTAATTGTGGTGACACAAAAATAGTGGTGGAAATTTTACTTGTATACTTGTATGAGCGGCCTTACGTGGAACGCTCTGTGTTAACAGCAAGAAAGGCTCTGCAAATTTAATTTAAATACAAACTGACAGACTTCCAATACCATTCTAAAATAAATTTTTCCAGCAAAATGTTTCAAATAAAAGTGATACTTTTTATCTATGAAGCAATCACACCACGTTTAAAGAAAATTTAAGTAAAATCACACTTCCGGTTAATCGATTTTCTTCAAATTTGGAATTTAATCAATGCTTCTAATGTGTATTAATAGGACGTATAACTATATATTATACTGATGGGGTACTTTAGAGGAATACATAACGTTGCCGTTCCCTCAGAATCCCCCCAAAAAATCAATTTTCCCGGCAAAATCTTAAAAAAAAAAGAAAGTAATAGATATTTATATGTATAGATCGTAGTATACGAAATTTAAAGAAAATCGTTGGCGCCGTTAAGAGAAAATCACGAAAAACTGGAAGAAAGAAAAATTCAATAAAATCGCATTTCCGGATAACTAACGGATCTTGCCCGAAATCTTCGAGTCTGAAGCGGTGAACCTACTGAACGTTAATGTAATGATTTATATTGAAATGCGATCAAAGAATAATACTCATGATCTAAATTCATAATTTAAATTCTATCATAAAAAAAAAATCTCAATGTATATTTATATATCGTAATTTTTTCTAATAGACATTTCTATTCAATGGCCGCTAATTCATTGGAACAAAATTATGGACGTCTTTAGAATGTTTAAACAATTCAAAACAGAACAATAGTGTAATAAATTGCAGTCCAAAATCACCAGTTAAACTTGCTAAGGAACAGATCTTTTTTTTTATTTTTCATTCTATCATCTGATACAGTTTCTCTTTGTGTGTACAATAACAAATCTAACCAATTAGGCTTCCAATACGTAGGAAGCGAAACGTGTGTGAATTTTTTGTAAAAATAAATGAATAAATAAAAAAATAAACATCTGGCCGACTAAAATTTAATTGACTTTCATAAAAAACAAAAAACAAATACAAATTCACACTAAATTAAAACTTCCCCCCTCGCACATAAATGTTTCAATAGAAATTAAATTTCAATTAATTTTTATTCTTCTTTGTTTTATTTATTTGATTTTTTTTTTTTGTGTAATAAAATCAAAATAAATAAACGTAGGTGGTTTGTCTTGCGGTGATTTGTTTGGCGACTGGCATAAATGTTTTTAAATATTAGATTATTATTTGATTAGCAAAACATTCAGAACGATATTATTAATGATTACATTAACCATCTAGTGTGAAACACTCACATGACTTTCTCTTACTCACTATATTTTAGAGAAACTGTTCATACAATTTTCCATATAAAATGATAATTTTTCTTTAAACTTCAGATTTCACTTATTTGTTTTAACATGAAAATAGAGGTTTTCGAGAAACAACTAACTACTTACCCTGGCAGATAGTAGTCCTCATAGATTACACTGAGTCAAGAAGAGAACACCAATAACATTGAAGCAACCTTACAACATTACATTTGAAATTGTAAGTCACAAACTTCTCAGAACTATCCAAAAATTTTTTATTAAACAAAGAAGAGAGAGAGAACACTTTGCCGTATTGAACAAAAATGTGGCTGCACAACTTTATTGCGCTGCTATGCACACAGCATGCCGATCAGTCCGTAGATATATATAAGTAAATAAAAGTAGCATAGTTAAAAAAAAGTTATAGGTTATTTTTGTCTACAGAAATCGTTATAGTTGTTTTCTAATAAACGCCAAAACAAGTCAAAACTCTATTCTGAAAAGTTGCCATACTGGTTTTCGATTTTTTCAAATTTGGAATTCTAGCAATGTTTCTAATGTAGATTAATATTATATAGATGGTAGAATCATACATTTAACTGAAGTGGCGTTTTAGAGGAAAGCTAACCCGCTGTGTTCCCTCAGAAACCCCCCGCCCCCCAACATGAATTTACCTTGAATTAGTTTCACATAAAAGTGATAGTTATTTATGTATGTAGATTTGTATACGAACTTTAAAGAAAATCATTGGAACCGTTTTCGAGAATAACTGAAAGAAAAAACCATTCAGCAATGTCGCACTTCCGGTTGATGGATTTTGCCCGAAATTTTCATGTCCGATAATGGCGGTGGCAATACCTAAACGGAATACCATGTTTGAGCTTCTTGCGAGTTTTCGTTTTGAGATAATTTGTTAAAACCTACAAAGATATATATATATACACTTTCAAACAGGTCATTCGCTAAAAAACATTTTTTTCACACTCAGAGAATCTCAAAACATGATTTCCGGTGAAAAGCTCAATTTCGAAAATTTGACACGATCGTAGTACAACATCCTTTTGCCAGGAGTAAGAGAAAGTAATAACAATTTTATTATAATATACTAATCTGTCATTAATTATAGAACTCTCTTAATTATAAATGAGCCTAAATATCTAATAGTTCTTGATTGGTTCAAACTTTATAGAAAATAAAACTTAATTTATTTCATTATTGTATTCTATATTAGGAATAATGTTTGGTTAATTATTTAATGTCTGGGTGGTATATACAATTACATGTCAAGTATTTATTACATCTCTTTAACATATGGTTAATTTATAATTAATTTAATTGTAAACCAACTCTACTACCTACTCATCGTTATTAATGCAATTGGAGGCTGAACTTTTGAATGAATAAAAATACTCTGGTATGATAGACTCTGATGACTTTCTCCTATCTCTCTTTGTAGTGACATTTCTTTGTAGACCGGAAGTAGTAAATGGAATAAATTATAAACTAATAAAATAATTTGTAAAGACAAAATAACCTTTGGCGCAACAGCGTGTGGTAAGCACGCCATAGTCTCTCGCTGTTTAGTTCTGGCCTTCGCTACCTATGAGGTCCGCTACCAACTGTAGCTTCCCAATTTTTCACTCAATGATGGGTCAACAACATTATTCCCGAACCGAATTCTCGCACAAAATAATTTGTACTGTATTATAAATAAATATTGTTAATTAGGAACTGGCAAGTTAGAATGAGATGAGTTGACTAGCAGGGAGCGGTGATGTAGTTTGGTCGTCTAAGTGTAAATAAGGAATCATTCTTAAATAGAAGGAGTTTTGCATTGAGAGAGAATTTTGAGGAAAGCTTTTCCACTTCTTGCGGGTTTGAAAGCAAATGTAGATATCTTGAGATAAAACCATCGCAACATCCACTCTTCTGGACAATTTTTCCATTAGCAGAAAATTTATGAAGGCAAAAGTTTGATTAACAATTTCTTGGAAAAACTTGCAGATATCTTGAAATAAATGGCCTAGCGAATAGCGATGATGGTGATGTAGAATGAACTGCGTGGCTGCTTAGAACTCTTGCTTGTACTAATGAGCGATTAGATTGGCCAATTTATAGGGCACTATCTGGCATTAATTGTAAAAAGGGCTTCTTAACAGAGAGCTGAGTGAAGATAATTAATTACTTCTTGGTAGTTGTTGCCTATTGTTGTAAAACTTTGAAAGTTATGTTGCAGACTCTTGAACATACTAGTTTTTAGAGTGGCTGTTTCCTTCTTGAGGCTGGATTTTAGAGTTCATAAAAATTTGATTTTGCCGAACTTAAATACGATTTTAAGTAGCTGTAAAGTAGGGGTGGGTGTTTCACTTTAGGTCATGTTGGGAGTTTGATACTCCAAGGTTGTAAGCCTATTCGTCCATTTTGTACAGATGAACCGTGACAGACACGGTAATGGTAATGGTGATCTGCGTTCTAAGAGAGAAAGCAGTTGTGCCGGCAACTATAAGTTGCCAACGCATGCTGTGGTGAACTTCCTTAATAGAAAAGAGTGTTTATTCTATTATATTCATTTTTTGCTTTCTCTTACTGCTGTAAGAGGAAGCAGTGCGATCGTCAAATTTTCGAATCGGGTTTTCAGAAAATTGTGTGTGTGTGTGTGTGTGTGTGTGTGTGTGTGTGTATGTCTGTATGTATTTATGTAGGTATGAGAGAATAGCAAGGCTCAAAAATGAAAAATCGTAGGAAGTTCAAATTGACCATCAGTTTGAGTATAACCATAGCTCCTACAGGAAGTTATCTATCAAATTTCCTTAACAGGAAGTAGGCAATTTACTGAATAGATTTTTCAGGTTTTTTTTCCTTCACGATTTTCTTGAAAACGGCTCCAACAATTTTGTTTAAACTTCGTATGCCAACTACTCTTATAAAGAGCTACAACTTTTATTTGAAACATTTTTTCGAGAATATTGATTTAAGGGGGTTTTTTGGAGGGGAGTGGTGGGATTATGTTTACCTCTAAAGTGCTATTTTTGGCTTTTTATACAATTCTATAATCTAAATAATATTATTTAGAATTAAATACGTTGCTAAAAATTCTAGTTTGAAGAAAATTGGTGATAAAGTGCGACTTTATTGAACACTCGTTCAGCGATTCTCCGAGAAGGTTTGTATAAGGGGTGTTTTGGAGGAATATAAGAGGTTATGCTTTCTTTAAAAATATCTGTTTATTATGTTTCAGTTCTTCCATTGACATAACATTGAAGATAACTGAACATTTCATAAAAATTAGGTTTGATAAAAATTTGTCAGTTATCACTACATTGCAGTAAGAGAAAGTCGTGTGTCTGTTTACACGAGTTTTTTTTTCTTTCGACTTTTTCGGAATTTTTCCCTAGCGACATCAATTGAAACTTGTCTTTTATACTTTGTCTACTAATTAACTAACTAACACATTATAGCCTTATCACACTATTGATTGAAACTTTTTTCAAGAAAATGATTTTAGGGGTTTCTGGAGGTGCTGGGGGCGGAAAAGTTTTTCCTTAAGCAATTTTTTGCATATTACTATAGTATTTCATAAATTTTTTATACTAGGTCAAGTTTACAACGTATAGCTCGCCGCTGAGTACTGTCACGAGAGAATACTGGACTCTGGTTGCCACCGTTAACCGTTGACGGTCACCGGTTGAGTTGTGCATCGTAAACTGGCCATAATTGTAATTACAAGATTGTTTTCTTTTTTTTTCTTGTTATTCTTAATTTTTTATATATAATTTTATTTCCTTTTCAGGTGGTTGAATACAATCGTTGGGAAGAATGGGCCGACGGACATTGTCGTTTAGTCTATCCACCGGAAAGTGAAGAAGCTAAACGGCACGCTTCCGGTTGGGCGATGAGAAATACCAATAATCATAATGTACACATATTGAAGAAATCCTGTCTAGGTGTATTAGTATGTTCTAGACGTTGTGTACTGCCGAATGGTGAGACTGTACATCTTAGGCCGGCAATATGTGACAAAGCTAGGAAGAAACAGCAAGGTACGTCTACACGTACGTAAAATATTACTATTTTCATAGAAAACTTAGTTACTGAACGGAAAAATATTCTTCTATCTATCTTCTATATATATATATAAAGCGAAATCCTGACTGATTCATCGACGTAGAGTCGCAACTACTGAAGTTAGAAACATGAAATTTGAACAGTACGAACTTTTTATGACGTAGAAACGCATTGACTTTTTTTTTAAATTCGTCTCTTAGGGTGATGAAAAGGGTGCGTCAAAGTTTCTTGGGAAAAAGATAATAAAATACACTAGTGAAAGGGGGTAAAATTAATAATTTAACACGTAGAATGTTCGTAACTAATCTAGAAACATCTAGAAAGTGTGTGATTATTGACAATAATATTAAAATAATATAATGTAATTAACTGGTTCAACTGTCGCCGTAAATGTTTGCCACTCATTCGGGAATTGAAATGTTCCATTCACCCCCATCTATAAAATAAAAGTGTCGTTACGTTGCATTCAGATTACTACCCTCCCATGAAACTTTTTCAATGTTAGAACGTATCAGTCATTAATGTCAGATTGTCAATATATAACTCTTCTTTTTTTTTTTAATGTATAATACATTTCCTTCTTTATTGGGGAAAGTTAAATCATTCTCAAGTCTGAACATAAATTACGAACATTTTTTTCAAAAAATCACGATAAATATATCGTAACCTTCATCTGTTAACTCAATATTAATAAACAACATTGGTTTTTGTAATAATAGAGTGAAATTAATGACCGAAATTGAAAGTACAATTAAGTTTATAGAACTTTTATATGATTAGCCTTGACTATCTTGATTTTGAGATAATATTGAGCCGTTTATTTTGAAAAGTAGGACAAGTCGATTTATTGGAAACAAAAAAAATTGATGAATATATACTTAATTCATTTTCTTTTACTATGATTATTATAATTCTGAAAACATTTCTGCAAACTTGTTGCTTAATTCCTTGATTTTTAATAAGAAAAAAGTTCTGCCAGTTTAGAATTAAACCTAACTAAATCCCACAGAATCTCCCTAAAAACAATTTTTCCAGTAAAAGTGATAGGCAGATAGAATTTGAAATTCAAAGAAAAAAATCCCTCCCAAACAAACTCTGAAATCTTTAGAAAAGTATAACTGAAACTTGAGAAAATTACGTAAAACTGAAAAAACTAGTCAAAAACTATTTTGTAAACTGGCACTTCCGGTTTATCGATTTTCTTCAAATTTGGAATTTGGAATTAGATGGTAGAACCATATGTTGTATTGAAGTAGTACTGTAGAGTGCAGCTTAGGCGCTATTGTTTCCTCCGAAGGCCTCCCCCCAAAAAAATCAATTTGTCCCAAAAAATATTCAAATCAAATTGTTAGGTGTTTGTATTTTAGATAATATACGAAATCTAGAGAAAATCGTTGAAGCCGTTTCCGAGAAAATTGTGGAGAAACTATAACAAAAAAAATTCAGTAAAGCCGCATTTCCGATTGATGTATATTTCAAGACATGTATTTCCGGTGAAAGTATAATTTCGAAAATTTTACACGATACAATAACTTACTCAGTAAAGTCGCATTTCCGGTGGACAGGTTATTTTTATCCTGATGAATTTATTGTTTTTTAGTTTTTTATGTTATTTCATACCCACCAATACTTCCTTTATTACACAGTAATAAAAATAAGTTGTACCTAGATATTGATAATAAAATTAATATGATTAATTTATAGGTAAACCATGTCCAAATCGTCTTTGTAGCGGTCGACTGGAAATTCTCCCATGTAGAGGTCATTGTGGTTATCCAGTTACACATTTCTGGAGGCATACAGAACATGCCATCTTCTTCCAGGTGAAATATACTCTTAGAAATCAATAACAATTTCTTTGTTTTTGTTGAAGAATGCGACAAATGGTTGATGTTTATTTCAAATAAGATAACCAACATATTTATAAAAACCTAAATATTTTATACAGAACTAAGCATACTTTTGTTTGTAAATAAGAAAGTCGTTGTAAACGATCGATATTGAAATATTTTAGTTATAATTTTTATTTATTGAATTCGTAAGTTATTTTAAATTATACAAAAGACAATAAACAGCCAATAAGTTCGCAAAAAAAAAAAAAATTAATCAACTTTCTATAGTATATCTAGTGATTAGGTAGATAAACTATTTTGAAGTTCCAAGGGAACCATAAGGAGGAAATTAGGGAAGAATAAAGAGCGGGTTGTCTCATAATATTTTATCGCACTAAAGAAGAATTTTTTTTTTCTCTTTTACTACGCCTGTGAAATACTTTAAACATGGAATCGCAGAAAAAATGAAAAGAAACAATGTGTTAGCAAAATAAAACACAACTCTCACTGTCCTGTGATGGACAGTGTTGTCTGTAACGAGAGAACACTGTCCGAAGACCGGCAGAGCACTGAGAATGACGCGCCTTAAATTAAAAGTAAAAAAAAAACACAACTATAGCAGGTTAGGAAAAATCAACAATTTTCTGGTTTCTACATTTTCTCAAAATATGAAAGCTGTCGGTTGGTTTTTTTATTAAATAAAATACCATCCATGTTGTTGTTAAAAGATGCAAAAGAGTAAGATTGAAGCAAAACAATTGTCTTAATTTATTGTAATTTAGGAAATTATAAATTTATTATAGGCAAAAGGTGTACACGATCACCAAAGACCAGAAGCGAAATCAACATCAGAAGCAAGGAGAAGTCTAGGAGCTGGGCGAAGAGTTAGAGGGCTTGCGGTTATGCTAGCCAAGGAGGCTTCACTGGGAAATAAGGTAAAATAAATAGAATAAAGATAGAAATAAATAATTAATGCTTTATTATTTTTACATGTCAATAAATATTTGTTAGGAAACACTACAACGTGTTTATACAATATTCATATAGCTGTTTTATGCATGGCTCGTTTGTAAGTTAAACAAGTATCTACAAACCAGGTGGTCCTACATAAATCAATTAACCTGATAGGCTGTGATTTAGTCCACTATATATAGAGGAAATAGAAGAGAGAGAATGAGAGAAAGAAACAACATAGACGGGTTGATGGAGAAGAGGGTGGTATCATCCCACGTTTCTATGCCAACAACATCCAAATAATCACCCTCCCGCCACAAAACCTCTCCCTATTCGATCATTGTAGTGTTCCCGTCTATTTCTTTTATTTTTCTTTATAAAACAATACATAGTCTAATTAATAAATCTATTTAATACAATCAACAAGGATATTTACTTCCTCTTACTAATTGTAGTAAAAGGAAGTATTGCGATCATGCGAGATTTCCGAAATTGAGTTTTCACCGGAAATATAAGTTAGGAAATGATATATATAGATATATATGTGTGTGTGTCTGTGTTTGTATGTGTGGATGAGCGTGAAAAGAAAAATCTCAAAAACGAAAAGTTGCAGGAAGCTCAAATTTGGTATTCCATTTAGGTACTAACACTGCATCGAGCACGAAGTTTCCGGGCAATATCTCTCAACCGGAAGTACCACTTTACTGAATTTTTTTTTTTTTTTCATTTTTTTTGCAATTTTCTCACAAAAACAGCTCCAACGATTTTTTTTAAACTTAGTACATCAACTAAACATACAAAGAGCTACAACTATTATTTCAAACATTTCTCCAGGAAAATTCATTTAAGAACACTTTTGGGAGATGGGCGGAGTCATGGCCTCTAAAGTGCTATTTCAAGTACTATACAATTCTATCATCTAAACAGTATTAATTAGAATTAAATATGTTGTTGAAATTCCGAGTTTGAAGAAACCGGATGACCGGAAGTGCGTTTTTCTGAAATTAGTTTTCAGTTTTTGCTATTTTCTCTAAAACGGCTCCAACGAGTTTCTTAAAACTTTAAATATTCACTACTCATATAAAGACCTAAAACTTTTATTTCAATTATTTTGCAACATTTCTCCAGGAAAATTCATTTAAGGGGATTCAAGCTCAAACTTTGTATTCCGTTTAGGTAATACCACCGCATCAGTCACAAAGCTTTCGGCCAATATCCATCAACCAGAAGTGTGACTTTACTAATTGGTTTTTTCAGCTTTTTGGAATTTTCTCGAAAACGGTTACAATGATTTAAACTTTAAACTTGCTATGCTTGCTGCATAGTTAGAAACGTATCACTTTTATTTGAAACATTTCTGAAAAAATGGATTGTAAATGAGATCTGTCAGTTAGTTTAAATTTAAATTTGCACAAGCTTCCTTGGTTTTGACATAGAGCGCTCCAATAAGGGGATACACACAAATCCCTACCACAATATCATGGCAAGTCCAACTAAACATTCAAAGTTGCCTAAAGAAAATAAATTGATTAAATTGTACTAATTAGAGTAAGAGGAGCTGGGTCAACAGTAGAAATAAAACTAGATAAAATTATCAGATAATATGGTACGGTAGCCTTAAGGATTGCTGTGGTTTTTTAGATATTAATCTAAAAGAATTATATAGAATAGATGGCACTATATATAGTGAATGAATATATGATGCATATTAAAAAAAAAATCATGTTAATTATGAAGCAGTAGTGGAAAGGCTTGGTCCTATCCTGAGGCCAGAACTCCACCTCCTATTGTCCATTCAGATCGTATTCAGATTTAGTCAATAGTATTAACTAAAGTCGGCCAGTCCCGTGCACTATTCGGCTAACACCGGCTAACTTACATCTTCTATAAACTATTTCTATTAATTTAAATGTGTACCTACATAAATATAAAAAAGGATAACGCCCCTTACTGAACAAAAAAAGAAATAGATATTATTACATACCACACAACTTTTTAACATTTGCATATTTAAGTGGGATGTTTCAATAAATAAATAAATAAAATAATAGAAAATAAAATAAACAAAAGTCAGAAGAGATTAATCAAAATTAATGTTTACATTCGTAAGAATTTCTGTTCTTAATTGTTTAGAAATAAGGGGAGGGGAAATAATTTCCCTCAATAGGAAAGGCCTCTCTTTCTAAAATTTGCATAAATAAGAAAGCAGTTTTAAATAACTAATTATCTTTGTCTATTTATTTAATAGCATTACCTGGCAGATGAACTTTGCCATGAATACTAGAAGAAGATTGATTATTGCATCAACAGAAAATAATCCCAGACAAAGATTGATATCCCGAAGCTTAAACATTTATGGCCCGGAGATGCTCTTGTTACCTCCAATATAGGCCAAAGGGTCTCCGCTAGCGCATGTGGATAGACTTTGATGGAAGATATTCGAGATTTGAATGGGATAGAAAATGTTGGTTTATGGGCGCCTAGAAAGAGACGTTTACCAGCAGTTTACCGAAATCTTGGCTAAATGATCATAGCTTCTTTGCTGACAATGTCTGGAGAGTTACAGGCAATATAACAATATTTCCATATGGGACTCTGTCAGAAGAAAATTTGGAAATTTGATCAATTAGAGTAGCAGTGAACTGGACATTAAGCCAATACTAACGTCTACTTAGAAATTATTAGGAAAAAAACAAATCTCAACATGCGATATGAGAAGAAATGGGCTAAACATTTCTTCAGGGATCTTGTCGCCCTGAGGTTCATTGGCTAATAAAAGGAACAGAGCCACAATGCCTGCGGAAGTACTTGAAGTGCCCACCTGATTGGAATTAAGCGTATCTATTGGAAAAAACTCTACCACAATCATGCCGTTCAGACGACTAAAAATACAATAAATGATTTGAATGAAAACTAGTTGAGTTGCTGGGGCACACAGCGTACTTAATTCGGTCAGTAGGACGTCAAGTAATGATAAAATACTCAACTACTTGTACATATACTAGAAATGATGAGAACAAAACAATGAGTGAATGTACATGAGTGAGTAACATACTCACAGGCTGAATTTAGTTTGAATATTTCTCATTCTAATTTTTGATAATCGAGGCCCCTTGATTTGGATTTAATAAACTTAGGCCAAAGTGGCCCACTGTTACTCCATTACTAATTTCAAATGCACATTGTATCTTTAAATAAATGCAGAATAGTATCGTCAAATAAATTGAATAAAAGAAATATTTCACAGTAACTTTTCTATTTAAAATAATTATTCTGACAATACCATCTAGCTTTTGTTATTTTTTTTTTCCGCAATTTTAATTTTCTTTAATAATTACTTTACTGTAACTAGAGTATTTAATGTAAACATTATAAGATTTTCTCTAATAATATTAATAAATGTTAAAAAGTTATTTTCCAAATTTTTATTTATAATCATCCAAATGAATAAACGCATAACAGTAAAAAAGTCATCATTAAAAAAAAACACCTAAACTATCACATTAATCTTCACTTAGAAAACTTTGCAGAAAAAATAAATTTGCAGACATTAATGTTATATCGACATTTATTTCTTACTATTCCTTGCTGAACATTTTGAAACGCTATGATTGTAAAGTTCAGCACTGTAAACAAAGACTAGGAGGTGCTACAATCTAGCGGAAAGCCCACAAAACAATAAGAATATGGAATTATTTTTTTCTATATAATTGGCTAAATTTAGTCTTAATAGGCAGAAATTGTAAAAGCGATACATTTTCGTCGACACAGTTAAAAAAATATACATTTAAAATTCTAAATATTCGAGTTTAATATTCTCACAACTCTGGCCGCTAGTGATTTCCCATTCGTTCTGAATAAAATATTCTCTCCTATAATAACAAAATTGAATTCTAAATTATAATTTTTATTCGAACCAGTGACCTTTTAGTTTCTTGTTGCTACGCAAATACTAGTTTTGCATCCCCTTTCACTTGCTCATTGTATTTTTGTTCAATATGATAATTTAAATCCGATATACATAATCATTATTATTCACTTGTTCAACAAAAGCGCTTAAATGTTTAGAAGGTAGATAGAATTAAAGAATTAATCTACTTCCGTCTCTAGTTAATAGTGACGTTCATTTCTTTTCTTTCTTTTTTTAGCATTTCGGTCAACCGCTTTTTTACAAATTTACAATTCTTGGAAGTTTAACGTTGTCCATTTCCTCAGAACCTTCTGAAAATCGCTTTTCCTGTAGGAAAAATTATTTAAACAAAAAATTTGATAGGCCTTTGTGTGGTATATAAGTGAGTTTGCGAAGTTTAAAGAAATCCGTTTGTGGCCATTTGCGAATAAATCTAAAAAAACTTAGATATAGTGATACTATTATATAAGTTTAGATTCATAGCTTCCTATGATTTTGGTCAGACCATTCGCATAAAACTTTTGTTTCTTATTCAGGAAATGTATTTCCGGTTAAAACCAATTTCTAAAATGTGTAATCAAAACAATTCTTCCTTTTTACAACAGCAAGAGTAAGTAAAAGATGGAACGCAAATATTTTGTATTTTATCAAACCTAGGGGGTCCACTGAAACTGTCAACTGAATGATGGCTAACAGTGTAAACACTCTTGAATATAAGGATTCACAAAAATTGGGAGGTTTGGTTACGGGAAAGCAAAGATTTATACTTTATTGATTTAACTATAAAATAATAATCATCATAGGAACATCGTGCAACCACCGAACTAACCTTTTCAAATGAAACGTTAATAGTTAACAATCTTTTGAATAGTGCAAGTAAAATCATGTTTTATGTTCAGGTTATATTATTAGTAATTTATTGTTGTATATCACTTAAAATCATGAGATTTCACCTTGGAATATTCAATTTATATCAAATACTTTGAACTAATATGGGTGTATTTTTTTTTTTTTTACTTAAAAATCGTGAATCGTTATACTTGTGAATAGGTTATCTTTTCCAGGCTTCTCATGTTGTAACATTTATTTAATAAAACGTTTTACAGCACGGAAATGTAAACAATGGATGATAATATTATTTTCTTTCTCTATTTTTTTACGGCACTAAAATTAAGGTAAATAATTCATACATTTAATAATTACCTATTTAAGTTCAAAAATTTATCCATTAGATTGATATATTACAGAATATAGGTCTGATTGAATAAGCTACATGAGGTAATTTATTGCTTTTCATTATACATGTTATTTTTTAAAAACATGTTTAAGGGTAGTTGGTGGATTGCATAAATTTTAGTGGTTTTAGTTCATAATAACTGTCTTAACTGATTCATCTTTTAGGAGAAGAGATATAAAGTATGAGAGAAACAAACAAAAATAAATAAAAAATAAAAAAAAGAAAAAAGAGAATCAAGTTAGAAACGGTGAAGATTTGGTCCATTAATAAAGAAAGACCTCTTTCTCTTCTCTTAGTTTCTTTCTCTCTCTCTTTATTTCTCTCTCAGTAAAAACAACTTAAAGGTCAAATTACAGCACTATCTTCACTTTACTTACTCCACAAACCATTCCCCAGCTTGTACTTGTCTTTCAAAGTCAGGAATTATCGCTGTTAAAATTCAACCTACGATTAGCTCTTTATAGCAAACCCCAGTTTTAGTATCCATGAAGGTTAGATAGTACTATATATATTACTGATTTAATAGCACTTTAAACTTTATTCATTTCCTCACTAATTAGGTTCTCTTTAATAAAGATATATTATTCTTCTACTAAAGAGCGATTCTCTTTAAATTACTTTTTCCTTTCTTAGACTAGGTTACGGTTTAAAATTATAAATTAAACACTAAATTTATTGTTCCACAGATTAATGATATTTTCAAATATGAGATAATGGAAAAGTTATATTGCAACAATATTAAAATACAAATTGCTTTAAAGTAAGTGCTTAAGGTTATCCCAAACTTTCAGAAAACTTCATTGACCTCTTTAAAGAGCCCCTTAAAGGGGGGCCAGACTTTAAGGAATGGAATACTTGCGTCAGAATAAGAAAAAGTTCTGGACTTTAAAATTGCAACGTTTACAAAGTTCAGTTGAAATTGCAATAAAAAAAGGCGGTAGGAATTATATTTATGCAGGGTGCCCTTGCACGTCAAAAACGATTCTCCTTGTGCAGTTTAAATTCAAACTTAATTAAAGGGCTCCCAAAGCCTCTCTAACATAAATTTTTTTCGGAAAAATGTTTCAAATAAAAGTGATATCTTTGTATTTGTGCAATGAGCATTGCAGGTTTGAAGAGAATCGTTGCAGCTGTTTTCCAGAAAATTCCAAAAACCTCAAAAACCTATTTTGTGAAGTCACAGTTCCGGTTAACCAATTTTCTTCAACTTTGATATAATATCATTGCTTCTACAATTTATTATATAGTTGGTAAAAACATATATTGTACGGAAGTGGTACTTTAATGCTACTGTTCCCTCAGAACCCTCCAAAAATGACAATTTTCCCGGGATAATATTTCAAATAAAACGGTAGGTACTTACGTGTGTAGATAGAATACGAAGTTTAAAGAAAATCTTTGGAGCCATTTTTGAGAAAATTGCAAAAAACTGAAAAAAAAAAATCATTTAAGTCGCAGCACTTAAGGTTGATGGATTTTGCTCGAAACTTTCGTGTCCAAATGCAGTGTTATTATCCAAACGGAATATCAAGTTTGAGTTCCTAGGACTTTTCGTTTTTTGAGATATTCTGGTAAACACACACAGAGACCATTCGCTTATGTAATTTTGTCCGTAATCAGGGAACCTTGAAACATATGTTTCCGGTGAAAACTCAATTTTGAAAATCTGGCACGATCGGAGATAGGGGATAAGGAGTAAGAGGAAGTAAAAAGATCTGGGATGAAACACTCACACGACTTTCTCAGTTCACATAGTTATAATAGATAGATTGTCTTTATACTTGCAAGTTTTACTAAATGTTTATTGACTTCATTATTAAAAAGGTGGGAAGAACCTGAACTAAAAATATGAATTGAGGGAAGCCTTGATCTTTAAACTCCCCAAGAACCTCCCTAAAATCTACTTAGTAAGAAAACTGTTATTAATAGAGCTATAAATATGTGTATGTGTGTATACCCAATTCAAAGCAACTCTTTTGTATCTTTATCAAGAAAATAGCAGAAATGTGAACAAGCCGCCTCCCAAACATTTTTTTTGTCTGAAACTTTTTTTCCGAGTAGATTGAGTTTAGAAGTTTCTGAAGAATCTGGGAACATCAAGCTTCTTTAAAGTGCCATGTAGTTTAGTGTGGGCTGTGCCAGCTATATAGTATTAAAAACAATTAGATATTTAAAATTAAACAAAAAAAAAATTGCCATTTACACCTCTAAGAAATCCTGTGAGAGAAGTCAGGTGAATGTTACCCACAAAATTTTGTTCTTTTGTCTTTTAGCAAGAAATATGGTTCTACGTTTTGCCGATTTGTACTTAATTACCATACACACGAATATGAAATTTGTATTTATGTTGCTCAACCCTCAATGAACTTCTATACCCACTGACCCATTACAAATTTTCATAGCTTCATTGGTAACGCCTAGGGTTATGCCTCAGGTGTTCTTTACATTGAAAAACGTGAAGTGCATAATGTATAAGTTTATCTCATGAAAATAAAAGTTTATGTAGCTAAATATATTATATTTTATTATTTTCTTATTCCTAGTAAAGAGTAAATATTACGATCTTGCCAGATTTTCAAAATTAAGTTTTCACTGGAAATACTTGTTTTTAGTGAATCTGTGTGTGAATCTGCGCAAGTAACTCAAACTTGGTATTCCGTTTGGTACTACGCATCCCAGTCACGAAAATTTCGGACAAAATCCATCAACCGGAAGTGCCTCTGTAATATATGGTTCTACCACCTACTTAATATTAATATCAATTATAAGCATTTATATAATACCAAATTTAAAGAAAATCGGTTAATCGGAAGTGCGATTTTACAGAATAGGTTTTTGAGTATTTTGGAATTTTCTCAAAAACGGTTACAACAATTTCTTTTTAAACTTGGAATGCTCTGACTTCAGAGATAGAAACGTATCACTTTTAATTGAAACATTTTTCTGAAAAAATTGACTTTAGTGGGGGATGAGGGTTCTTTCAGTTAGTTTAAATTTAAATTTGCATAAGCTTTGTTGGTTTTTCGCTTAGAGCGCTCCACATAAGGCCGCTGTGTTATATAAATAGTATCACTTCCAGCATGTTATGGCTAGTTCAACTAAACATGTAAGATTGCAATTTTAATGAAAAATTGGATTAATTTTCTTGATTAAATTGGATTAATGAGAATAAGAGAAAGTCGTGTGAGTGTTTCATACCAGATTTTTTTGTTAATATAGTTTTTCTCAGAGTTGATTTTAGAAAGAATTTTTTTTTTTATATCTCTGAAATTATTTCATAATCTGGTTTTAATTTCCAATTTCCATGTAGATACTTTAAATTGGATTTTTGTGATCAGTTTGTTTTTTTTTAATTTTTGTTTTAGCTTTTGTCACTACGTGATGTAAAGAGGCCACCATGCGATATGGATATAATACAAAACCAAAGGTCCATGCCACCACCGTTAATTCCAGATGACAAAGGTATATTTTAATTAAAATACATCTTTAATTTTTATTAGATGATTGGAAAATATTGGCTAGAAATTACCTAATTAGAAATCCTGTTTAAATTCACTGCGGCCAGAGCTCAAACTGGAATAAAGATAATACCAATAAAATTGAATGCATTGATTGTCACGGAAATCAGCTGTTTATGAACGAAACTGGCCAAAAACCCAGTAACATTGAACGAATCCCATATAATATTTGAATTTTAACGCTACATAAAGTAGAACTTGCTAAAATCCTTTTTTTTGTTTAAATCTTTGAAATAAAGTGATAGCTTTATATCTGTGCATTTAGCATTTCAAGTTTATCGTTGTTGTTGTTTTGGAGAAACTTAAAAAAAAACTATTCTATAAAGACGCACTTCCGGTTAACCGATTTCTTCAAATTTGGAATTCTATCGTATTTCTAATGCACGTTAATATTATATAGAAGTGGTACTTTAGAGGAAAACTACCTCTACTACCACTAATGTTCGCTAGAACCCGCCAAAAAAATGCATTTTCCCTTGGAAAAATATTTCCTATAAAAGTGATTAGTATTAATGTATATAGATTGTATACGAAGTTAAAAAAAAAACGCACTTCCGGTTATGAATTTTGCCCTTGTATTAGATGCGGTGAGAGTGACAGTGATAGTTTGAGCTGCCCGCGATTTTGTAATTTTTGAGAAATTTTGTTCATACACCACACACACACACACACACACACACACACACACACACACACACACAAGTACAGACATTTGCTAAAAACGTTTTTTTCGTGACCTCAAGACATGATATATTCCAGGTGAAAACTCAATTTCGGAAATTTGACACCTTAGCAATACTTCGCCTCGCCCAGGAGTAGGAGACAGTAACAGTTTGTCTATGTTAATTTTGTCAAGAGCATTAAGAGAAGCTCGTGTGAGTTTCGACCACATTTTTTGTATTTTGTAATCGTGCCAGAGTTTCGAAATTGAGTTTTCACCGGAAATACAAGTTTTGGGGTCGGTCCCCTTACAGAATAGGTTTTTTATTTTTTTTTATTTGAATTTTCTCCAAAACGTTTTCAACGATTTTCTTTAGACTTGAAATGTTTTTCATATATAGAAACGTATCATTTTTATTTGAAACATTTTTCTTTTAACAAAAAAAATTTGGTTTTAGAGTGGATTCGGGGGCCTGTCAGTTAGTTTAAATTTAAATTTGCACAATCTTTGGTGGTTTTGGTATAGTTTATGGCCAGCCCAACTACAATACTGTAACATTGCAATTGTAGAGAAAAATGTCTAGATTAAATTGCATTTTAATTAGAGAAAGAGAGAGTCGTGTGAGTGTTTCACACCAGTTTTTTTTCCAATAGAGTACAAATACATATAATGAAGATGCAAGTAATATAATCAAATTGTTTTGGTCTAATTGCAGGATATTCATGTTCCTGTTCACCATTCGAATGTATGTGTCACCATCATAATCATGCAGTGTTGAACAACTCCACCAACCTAGTCACCGCTCCGACTGGCCAGCTAACCACAGTCACGCCACCACTTACATTACTACCTCCAAATGTTCACAGTGACAACATATATCTACCAGAAGTGGATCCGCCTACCGGAAATAATGAATGGTATACACCGCCCCCTCCGCCACAACAACCGCATCCACAACACCCACCAGCAGAACAATCCTATATACCAGATCTACCATCCGCTTATGAGAGTATACCCAGTCTGGGCGGAGATCTTTTCCAACCTGAAGATATGTTTGCCGAACCGTCTGGTTCACCGCCTACCCTATTAGATCTTGGTAGTGGTACAATACATCGGCCATCAATCAATGAACAACAACAACAACATCAACAGATAAAATCTGAAAATGAATGGTGTAGTTTAACTGGACAAACAGATCCGTTAAGGCTACATCATCATCACCATCAGTCAATGGTGGCCCAATACTCTGGTGATTGGTACTGTCCGGATCCGTTGTCAGAGTTGGATGCTTTGACCGGTGATTCTTCACAAGAAAGTACCCTTAATGATTTTAAACAACATGAACTGTATTTTAGTAATCAATTTACTTACAATTACTACCAACCTATCTCGTCATAAATGGTTTTTGGCCACCGAAGGAATTAGTGGAACGCAATTTAAATGTAAATAGTCGCACAGTTTGTACAAAAAAAAAAAAAAAAAATGAATAAATAAATGCTTCGTTTTAGGGGCACATTCGTAAAATAATTGGACTTAAATTTCAGTATGAATCTACAAATTTGAATATATAAGCGCAAGTTAATTTGAAAAACTCTATTAATAAAATAAAAAGAAGCAGTACTAAATTATATCTGTATTATTAAAAAGCCCCTTTATGATCCGCAAGTGTGGGGAAGGAAAAGCACCAACCTATTCAATACCAAAATTAAAAGATGACTTGCGCACTATAAACAGCTGTACTAGCATAAGATGATAAAATTATCAGCATATTGTAAAAATTTGTTCATAAAAGGCTGAGGTATTTGGCAATGTCTAGTCTTTATTAATAATATATATTTTTTTTTTAATTTTAATTTATAATTTTTACAAAAATATATTTGCACCTTGTTAATAGTCCTATCACTGAGTGAACAAGGAATTTGTTGTGTCAAATTGAATAATTTTTTTTTTTTAATTATCGATTTCACATCGGCACCATAAGTTATGGTATTGGGAAAGATTCGCTTATAAAAATAATTTTATTTGAGTGTCATTTATAAAAAAAAAAAAATTTTTTTCTTGTAATTAATGTAATTATAACTCACATATTTCATTTCAATAAAACAAAAGCACGACAATGTTAAGTTATTTAAAATAAGTAACACTCAAATGACTTTCCATTAGTGCTGCATTGATAAATTTTTTCAAACTTGTAATATTAACTAAAAGTTTAATTAATCCAGTATTATCTCTATGGGAAAATATAAACTAAAGGTCTCTGTATATAAATATACCAAGTTTCAGAAAACCGTTGTTGTCTGTCTGTCTATGTAAAGAAAACTCGCAAAAACTAAAAAACATTGTTCTGTAAAGTAGTTACTTTCCTATTTTTGACCAAAATCCTTTTATCTAATCCTATGGTAGGATTTTTTAATATTAAGTTTGAATATTCTGCGATTTTTTTTTGAGATATGCTGACCATACGCACAGAACAACTTTTAAATAAATTTTTTCGGACTCAGGGGACCATAGATGAGGGCTTCCTGGGATTTTTCGTTTTTGGTGTTATACACACACGCACATAGACCATTCGCTGAAAACATTTTGAGGACCTCGTACATGTATTCCGGTGAAAACTTGGTGTAGACAATTAGACACGAACACATTACTGCAATAATAGAAAGTAAAAACTACTTACATTTGAAATAAACACATTAAATAATTTAGCCTCTATTGAGTCGTTATGTTAATTTAGGAAATTAGTATCTTCAAAAAGTAATGATTGGATAATGCGGTAAAAAAGTCAATTGAGAAACATTAAGTTAATAAAAAAACAAAAACAAAAATAATAATGAAAATATTAATATATTTAAAAGTAATTAAACGTTCTATTAAATAGTCTAGTACTAAAAAAAAATGCTGTATCAGATATTATTATATCAAATTACATGCATGTTACGAATATGAGCCTCCAAAAAAAATCGAATTTCCTAAAAATGTTTTATACATAAAAGTGATAGGCATTAATGTATGTAGGCAGTAAACGAAGTTTTAAAAAAATCTTTAGAGGTCATTTCCAAAAAAATAGCGGAAGTGAAAAAAAATCACTCAAGTTACATTTCCGGTTGATGGATTGTGACCAAAACCCTTATTTTGACCTAAATGCCATATTGATACCTAAATGGAATACCAACTTTGACCTTTCTATAATTGTATGGGAGATATTTCTTTCACACTCACAGACGCAAACAGACCATTAGATAATTTTTTTTTTTCAAATTTAGAGGACTTCAAAACATATATTTCCGGTGAAAGCTCAATTTTGAAAATTTTTGCGCAATTCTTCCTGTTACCAAAAGAAAGTAAAATACTAATTTTACAATAATCACTTCAATGATTTAGAATCCCTTGTGTGGATATAGAACAATATTTCTTGCAAATAATATATATTCAAAAATATTATAAATAAAATTTCTCTAAATAAATAATAGATAATTGAATATATAAGATGGTTAAAACCATTGTGTCATTTTTTTCAAAATAAAATAAATAAGAATTTTCCATGATACTGGGTATTTCATAGCGAGCAATAAATAAAGACTATTCAAGTACTTAAAAAATTGGTAATTTTTAATTCTAATTATATCATAAAAATAGAAATCAGATTATTAAAAAAAAACAATTAGTTTTTAATTAAAAAAATATGAAAATGAAATAGTTGTCTTTAAATGATGAATTTAAAATATTTCCAAATTACTGACTGAAATTGATTAAGCTAATTATTGTAATTTAAATAATAATCAAATTAAGTACTTATCTGGCAATTATCTAGTTTAAGAACCTGGACTTCCAACATTTTAATGAATGTAGAAATCTAAAAATAAAAATAGTTAATTCATTGCTGTTAAGGTAAATAATAATTAAACTTCAAAAGATAATTATGATGTAAATAAATTTAATAAAGAAAAGAAAACTTAAATATAGATATATTTATTGTAAATTACTGTTCGTGTGATAATCGAACTTGTAAATGTAAGCAAATTATTGTAAATAGATAGTGAAATTTTGCTTGATTATGATAGTTTATTATCAAAATCCACATCTTCCTTGTCCTTTTTACTTGAAAAAAATAACAACGTTATGCAGTAAAACGAAATGCATGTTTTCTACCTTAATAGAAACATACATATCGCAATCAGTTTGAACTGATTATAGAATAATCCAGAAGAAAGTGCCAATAACATTGAACAAATCCAAATAATATTTAAAATTTAACATCTAGATTCGTCAGAAACCCTCGGTAAAATAAATTTTTCCGGGAGGTTTCAAATAAAAGCGAGCTGTTTGTATCTGTACAGATATCATTACAAGTTTTTTAAAAATAAATCGTTATAGTCACTTTAGAAAACATTCCAAAAAAATAAAAAATCGGTAAACCTCGCTTCCTGTTAAGCGATTTTCTTCAACTTTGAAATTCCAACAAGACTTCGAATAATAGATTAATATTAAATAAGTAATGGAACCATACATTGTATGGTGTGGTAACTAGAGGAACGCTTAATGCTTTTTAGGCGGTAACCACCTAAACGATCAATTTTCTTAGAAAAGTGTTTCAAATAGAAGTGATAAATATTTATGGGTGTAGTATACGAAGTTTGGAAAAAAATCGTTGAAGCTGTTTTCGAGAAAAACCAAAAAAGAAAAGAGAAATCTTTAGTAAAGTCCCACTTTAGTCTAATTTTTTTAAAATTTTTTTTCATGATTTGGTGTGTCGTAATTCCATGGAGCAACTTGTATTGAACTAATTCAGATAAACAATTTGTATTTTTTATTAATAAGCATTGAATAACTAATAATTGATGTTAAAAATATTTATTTACAGTATATAATTATATAAATTGTTTTAGACAACTTATAAAGTCCGTTATCTAACTTTATAAAAATAATAAAATAAAATATAACTATAAAATATAAAAAAATAATTAGTGGGTGGAGAATAACTTCATAGTATGCCCAGTAGATAGCAGCACAGAGCAGCGTATCTGTGTTAGGTGAATTTAGAAATTTATCTCATGGCAAAAGACAATATAATTTCATAAAGCATGATGTATTATAATTTATTCTAAACAGACGATAATTTTCAAGCTTATTTTGCTATTAGCCTACATGTGTAACCTGTGCAATTAAGAACCACGTTTTCCTAATTAACTTACTCGCAGGTCATGAAGCTCCAAGCTCGTGAAGAGTAACAAATTCAAAAAAATTAAAGGAAAAAATCTCTTTCAATATGAACTTAAATGAACTTCTAAAAGAATTCTGCAAGTTTTTATTGAATGTTTTTATTACTAATGTCCTAAAAATTATTATGAAAATATTAAATTCTTGAAGAAAAAGGAAGGGCAGAGTAACTCCGCTCTGAAAAACTTTAAAGCAATACAAAATGTTTATAAAAAAAAAGAAAAGTAAAATTGCAAAGTTAATGGAAGTTTGAAAGTTTAATTTAAAGTAAAAGTAACAAAGTTTATTGAACTTGTGTGGGATAAATTAAAATCAATAATTTAAAAGTAATCAGTATCTGATAATTAAAAAACGAATTAAAGAGATCCTATTCTTCCATAAAGATGGAACTTCCTAGTTAGAAGTTAAGATCTGACAAAGTAAGTCAAATTAATCTTGCTAATATGAGATTGTTATAGAGATTACATATTATTATATTACATTATTATTTGAATTACATATTATGACTATTGGGTAAAAAGGGTGAGTATTGATGTTTAAAGGTTGTTTGTATCATTATTAAAAAAAAATACTGTATTTAAAATAAACTTTTAACTGCATACTTAATTTGCTTATATTTTGAGGGCTCTCTGGGATTAAAAAGAATTATAGCATCAACTGAAGAAGAATATGAAATGAAATCTTTATTGCAATATAGAGATTGCAATCTCATAGCCAGGTTGACCTTACTCATTATTACTAAATACTAGGCATAATGGTTATATTAATTTAAATAATAAAAAATAAAATTAACGTATAGGAAAACATCTTGATAAAACTAAAGAAAAACAAAACATCACTATACATTCAGTAGCAAAGTAAATTAAATACTCTTCAGAATAAATTTAATTTAAAAGAATGTTGAATGTATTAAGTAGTTATGAATAATTACGATATTAATAATTTATTATTATATTATACAAATGCAAAGCTATGCACAATATATATAGGCAGGCAAGGGAAATTTCACTGTAGAACTGCTTTTCTAAATTTTAAACTATTAGTTACAAATATAAAAATATTATTAATTTTCTCATCATCCTTGTCACCAATAGCGAGTAAGTTCATTATTTTCTCCGGGATTGTGTTATTATGAAGAATGTATTTATTGATAAATTTAGCTCTGTATACATTGAGCACCGGGCAGGTAATGAGGAAGTGTAGCATGTTATCTTTGCCATCATTACAAAGCGAGTAGACAGAATCTGAGTGAAATTTAACTGAGCGTAGTTTAAGCGATCAGTTTATTTTCTAGAGAGGCGTAATTGAGATAAAATTTCATTTTTTCGTTTTTAAGTAATTTTCACCGTTATCAAATGAACTGTAGAATCTATAAAATGTATTAAAAGAGCTAGAAATTGCGGCATCCACTTCTTTACTGTGTAAGTGGTTCTCCATATTTTCTAACATATTTTTATAGTTCTGATTGATGATCCCTAAATCTTGCGATATCCAAACTCTTCAGCACCAATCGTGACAAGATAATTACATAGATATTGGCACCAATTATAAGGGCATATCCATTTTATCCAACAGTTCACTCTGTCTCACGTAACAAATTTTAGGGAGTTCATGTGGGTCCATACTTAATAGTTTCTGCCACCAGTTCAACATTCTCTTGAATATTTTAAATTTAAGATGAATTTGGCCCTTTCAAGTCTAACAAGGTAATTAGATGTATTTCTGGGTAAATGTAGTATAGATTTAAAAAACGACAGTTGTACCCTCTCGACTAAATCAGCATAAGGTGGGGCCCACACCTTAGAGGCGTACAGAAGGGTAGCTTCAGAAATAGATGTAAATAATAAGTTTTAGTCTCCCAAACATCGGATTTACTTTTAGCCAAAGTACTCCTCATGACTGAGTTAGCCATTGTAGCCTTCGTCAGAAAATGTTTACTTGCTTGTTGAAACTTACCCGATGAGGACAATAGGACTGTTCACTAACCTAAGAGGTTGATCGTCATAAATTAGTTGCATCCCTCGGCCCGGACGGCCACCTTTACAAAATGGGATTGTCAGAGTCTTGTCCATGTTGACCGTTAGGCCGTTCTCTTTGCAGTATTCTTCTAAGACCTTTAATTTATGCTGTGCGTCTATCCAATTTCTGGCCAAGATCACCAGATCATCCGCATAGAGCAGGCCGAACAGTTCCCTGAAGCTATTTAAGGAAATGCCTTCATTATTTCTAGATATAAACAAGATCAAAAAAATCTGACATAAATAACGAGAAAAGTATCGGGCTGATCGTATCTCCTTGCAGGATTCCTTCCGATATTGGAATATCGCAGCTAGTGGTCTGATCAGAAATAGTATAAGTTGCTCCCTGATATAAATTGATCAAAAGGCGGAGCATTTTGCCACCTAGTCCTAAACTTTCATGTTAAGTTTCAAAAAAATGAACAACCAGTAGTTGTTCAATTTTTTCATGTTAAGTTTCTGCCATAGATTTTCATGGTTTACAGAGTCAGAGACTCTTTTGAAATCGATGAATATGGCTATAACTTTATTTTTTTTCAATCTTAGTGCAATGTTTACAGTCAAGATCAGCGTAAAAATGCAATCACGACAACCCTTGCCCTTTCTAACTCCCATTTGAATATCAGGAATCAAATGGTTCATTGCGACCAAATGGATGCTTCATCCATCGGTGTATATTATTTTGTTAAATATTTTTAAAATGCTGTTTAGGATAAAAATTCTTCGGTAATTTTGTGGGTCAGCGGCAGAGTTTTTTTGATGTATCATGAACAATTTGATTTTTGACCAATTTGAGGGAATAGTTTCTTCTTGCCAGATTTTATTTAGTAAACGAAGGACACTTGAAAACCAGTAGTTGTTCATTTTTTTAAAATATGCGTTCGGCACCATATCTATACCCGTCGCTTTATTATTTTTGATAGAGCTTATTGCGCCCTGGAACTCCTCTATAGTAATGAAACGTTTTTCTCTCTAAACTAGCTACTGCAACTAGTTTTAATGGGTTCGTATAGATAAAATACTCTAAACTTCAATAAAGAAAACAGCAATTTATTGTTATACACAATAAAACAAAATGCAACACTTAATAATAATTACTTCACAGTTTAAACCACAAAAGTTCACTTTGTTCACTTTTTATACACTTTCCATAAACGTACACTTCGTTTGTAACTGGAAAACTCTCTGTGGTCCCACTATTTACACCGGTGGAGAACCTTCTAGAATCTTCTCAATCCTTCCAGAAATAACTAGAGCGCGTCGCCAGCGCTTCCTAGCGCCCACTAAGAGAACTTGAGGTTCCTACTTTCTCTCCTAGATAGCACCACTGGCTGCGTTACAGTAATTTCTGAATCTAATTCTGGTGTATAGCAATGGAAAAAATTAACACTAGATTGTATCTTCACAGGCACCAGATTTGTATAAAATTCTTTCCATTGGTTCATTGAAATTTTTTTTTTGTTACCGGTTTTCTTTGGAATTTTTAATGAAAGCCAAATTCTTTCGAGATTTTTATATTTCCTATTTTTGTTAGTATTTTGTCAAAACATTCCTTCTTACGATTAGAAAGTAGATTTTTGAATAATTTTTTTGCAGTCAAGTATTTGTTTAATGATACGTTTTCTAATAAACTTTTCCGACAAGATTTGTATAAAATAGTTGGTCTTTTTTTTTTAGCATTATAGCAACAAAAGTCAAACCAAGGCTTATTGTCATAAAGAGTTGTGTTTTTCTTTTTCTTTTTTATAATACCGGCCTCTTTTAGATGCGAAATACATAAATCATAAAATTGTTCATTAGGTAGTTTTAGTTCTAGGTTGTAATCAAAATTATGAAATCATGTATCCAGTATTGCACATAGTGTATTTAAATTTGTTTCTATTCTCCGGATACTTAAATTACTGTCATTATTAGAAAATTTATCAGCTCTGAGTTTAGTAAATAAGGTAAGCAAACAGACAGAATGGCCAGAAGAATGAGTTATTTCTAAAATTTCTAACTCCTTAATAATATTAGTACATGAGTATGAGCCCCATACTAAATCTATTACACTAGCGCCTGTATGGCCTAGATATGTAAACTTGGCCGGATAATCACCTAGTGTTCTACCGTTCCATACAATCACAAACACCAGTATTTTCCATTATGTTTACAAGATTTTCCTCTCGTTTGTTAGTTACATTATCAAGTGAATCCCTAGTTCCATACATATTAGTACCATCAAACATTTCGTCTTCAAGTGAATTCAAAACGCTTATTCTCGCGTTCCAATCACCACTGATAATTATGTTATAGTCTCTGCCTCTGCTCGGTACAACAATTTGGAAGTTCCTTTCGATCATATCAGTTGGCATTCCAAGAAGATGGTCAGCCTTGATTTCCTCAATCAACCTCTGGTTATTACGATCGTGCCTAGAGGTGATGGGAGGCGGCCCCTGCAAAAGCCTATGTATTCCCCCCATTCTGGCTTCGCCTTGAACGAGGATGTATAGTGGTGGCAAATTGAGGAGGACTTCCAGCGCCGCAGTCGGGGTGTTTTCATTGCTCCCGTGGAACCCAGGCATGCTTGCCTTTGGATCCCACCCAGTCTTTCCGCCGCCCCCTTCTGCAGCGTCTTGGTCCACCACACCACCGACCCATATGTGACCATGGGTCTGATGATCCTAGTGTAGATCCAGAGTGTCAAACTTGGGCGCAAGCCTACAGTTTCTCCCGCATTGGCCTCGTGTGAAATGTTGTCAGTGTGTTGATTTCAAGTGAGTCTGCGGCCAAAAGTAACCCAAGATACTTAGCGTCCATCGCAAATGGAATCGGAGTGTGCCCAAGTGATGGTGGTCTAAGGCCTTCCAACTTGTGGCGTAATGTGGAGGGAACTATTACGGTTTTATGGGGGTTAATGGACAGGTCCTCCTCCCTGTACCAGTTCCTGACCAAGTTAACAGCTGCTTGCACCCGCTCTGCAATCGTAGTAGGGTGTTTACCTCTTAGCACAATCGCCAAATCGTCAGCGTAGCCTAGGCAGTCAAAGCCATCCGCAAATAAATGGTGGAGGAGGTCATCAACGATCAGTGTCCACATCAGAGGGGGCAAAACCCCTCCCTATGGACACCCCCTCCCTACTTCTACCCTAAGGATGGTCTGGCCTACTGTAGAAATGTTAATTCGATTACTAAGGCCAGATTCCATCCAGCCGTATAACGCTGCTGGTACTCCTCTTTTACAGAGAGAGTTGATGACCGAGGTGCGCGAGGCATTATTGAATGCACCCTCAATGTCCAAGAAGGTGGCTACCGCAATTTTCTTTTCCTCCAAGGATTTTGATAGCAGCCTGTTAAGATCATCCAGTGCGGCCTCAGCCGATCTACCTGGTTGATAAGCGTATTGGCGGGCACATAGGGAGTTTAGACGCAGGACCTCATCCCTTATATATCTGTCCACCAATCTTTCCAGATCTTTGCTTAGGAAAGAGGATAGGCTAATCGGTCTATACGAGCCTGGCGAAAGGTCAGACACTCTACCCACCTTGGGGAGGTAGAGCACCTTGACACTACGCCACTGTACCGGTGTATGTCTTCGGGCTATACATGCCCTAAAGATTCTACACAGGTATGGTAGAAGAATATCTAGTCCTTTTTGTATGAGGATTGGGTAAATCCCATCCATCCCAGGAGATTTAAAAGGTTGGGATTTGTTGATGGCCCACCTGACCTTGCTAGGCCTCGTGATGAGAGTGGCGAGTTTCCAGTCCTCTGGGGATGGTCTAATATGCCTTTCCTCCGGGAAAGGTCAGATACCTCTGGGCCTACAAGTCGGGATGAACCTGGAAAGTGCGTCTCCGCGAGGAGCTCTAAGCTTTCTTCCTCGGAGGCAGTGCATACAGATGTATGCAATCAGATGCATACATATTAAGATGCTTCAAACAAATAACTTATTATGAATGAATGAGGTTACTCTAATACACTCTCATGCACACATATGTAACCTTTGTTAAAAACACAAGAAAAAATAAAAAACAGACAACAATGATTATTTAGATTAATGAAATGTTTTTCTTCCACAGAGGGGTGATCCTGAAATTTGTACACATACAAGTGTTCAAATTTGGAAGAAAGCTACTTCTTCGATATCCATGATTATGAAATAGCCTAGAAAATGGATAATTGGAAAAAATAGTTGATAAAAGTGCTCACTTGAGTTATTATGTTTGTAATATATTTAATTTGATTTATATGTATTGAATTTTAATATGCTTTCTAATTTAAAAAAATGAAATCTTTTAGACTAAAACAAGGCAATAGATGTTAAATTTACTTTCTGTTTCTGTTATCCATCTTACAAATGTAAAAGTATTGAATAATTTTAGTAAAAGACTTGATTATACATATTTTAGTTGAAAAACATTTTAAAAAGTCAAGGCAATCCAGGAGGACATCATATCCTTACATTTTTAAGAATAATTTCGAGTTTGAATTACAAGTTATCGAGTTGGTTTAAAAAAAAATGTTATAATTATTACAATAATGAAAAAAATTTTCTTTATTAAAAAAAATCTGGTGTGAAACTGTCACATGACTTTCCCTTGCTGTAGTTTATATTAAAGTGACAAATTTTCGATGGTCACTTTACTTACTGAACTTACGATTTCTTAAAATTTAATTTTCTTTTAATTTAAGAATGTTAGTCCCGTTGTAATAAGACAAAGTGACTGAAAATTTAATTTTGATTAGCTTTCAATTTTCTTCATTTTCCCGGTTGAATTCAGTAGTGAAGAAGACTTTTCATAATAAATGATATGTTTTTAGGTAAATATTTTATATCTATGATTTTATCCAGCATTAAGGACCCAACCGCATATTCAACATTTTCCACTTTATCTTTATGGGAAGAAAACGAAAATCAGTTTTCCTTATATATTTCAAATAAAAAATATAGAGAGATTCACATAATTTTTCCTATTTCTTGTAAAATACTCAAAAAGTAACACCAGCCTCATATTAAAGCAAACAGTTTAAGAATCTTAGCAAACCCCGGGCACAAGCATTTAATAATGAGTGAAAATAAATGTTTGAAAAATGTTTAATTATTATTAGAACAAAAATGAAAAAATTTTTGATGAAAAATATCCTATTGGAAATAATTTTATTTTTAACGAATTCAATTGTTAATTCAGGTGAAAGTATTGTGTGTGTTTTCCTCTTAGTAGGAGTAAGAGAAAATAATGGTAGGTATATTTTAGTGTATTAGAGTAACCTCATTCATTCATAATAAGTTATTTGTTTGAAGCATCTTAATATGTATGCATCTCATTGCATACATCTGTATGCACTGCCTCCGAGGAGGAAAGCTTAGAGCTCCTCGCGGAGACGCACGTTCCAGTTCATTTATCATTGTTTCGAATTTAAATTACAACACATTCACTCGTGTAATAATAGAATATAGAATCTATAAGGACATATCTTTATTATTAGACTCAAAGACTGGCAAGTTAATAACAAATATATTTAATATATGGATAAACAAGAAAATCTACTACCTTTACTTTTCCAAGTTCAATTTATTGGATGGAAAACCTTTCTAATTGAGAAAGAAATAGACGAAAACAACTTCAATTAAATGCCGGAGAAAACAATTGAAATTAAACTTCACAAAAATTATATAGTGAATAAAAGGAGGTCACATTTTGGGCTAAACTAGATACCGAAATTGGAGGAATGTCAATAAAAGAAAGAAACAATTATGAGAAGCAAGATATAGTAGAAACAGTCTCAAATACAGCCTTCAAGATTACTGATTCAACTACTTATTTCAACATTTTAACTTCGAAAGAATTTTTGCTAATACGAAAATCAAATAAGATATCATATATCAAAGAAAAAAATTTACTTGAATGAAAAATTAAAAACCGGTTCTAGTATTAAAATATATTTGCCTAAAACGACAAATTTTAGAAAAGCTGATTAAAAATTATGACTAATTTTAAATTTTATTATATAATTCAAGATCTAAGTTAAGTTGCTTTGTTAAAACAGAAATCCCACAAAAGCTAATAAAAAATTCATTAAAATAAAAATGAATAAATAAATATAAGATTCATAATAAGTTTGAAGCAGCGCTCATAGAATGCGACACAATGACTACTATGGTGCTATCAATGCAATTTGGCCTTGATAGAATTCCCTTCTAGTTGTCATCTCGCAAGTATGTTAACCTGTAATAATAATATTAGACGATCAGAATACAAATTACTATTTGTAGCCCCATTTTTTTCCGAACTTTTAAGGGAACACCAAATCGATTTGTAAAGTTTAATGAATTAGCTTCATACTCGTATATATTAGAAAACTAAGAACAGCTTTAATTGTACCTATAACTTAACTTTCTACAACTTATTTTTTTACATTATCAGAGTATGTAATTTATTAAATCATATAGAATTAATTAATTTTACCTAACTGCATTATTATCCCTGAAAATATTTGCAATTAATCTCTTTTTTAAGAACATTAAAAATTCCTTGTGAAACAACTACACTACGTGTCAAATTTTCGAAATTGTGTTTTCATCGGAAATTCAGGTTTTGAGGTCCCCTGAGTAGTCCGGAAAATATTATGTGTTTGTATGAAGAGTTCAAAAAACTTGTAACTCTCATAATGGCCGTCTGTCACTGTTACTTTGAAGGATTATGACTTTTGTTTTAAAACCTTTTTCTTTTGTTACCCTACAAAATAATTTTATGTTGTTCTGGTTTAGTCCAACTTGGAACATCGTGAACTTCCTCCAACTATAAACTGTGAAGATCGTTCTACCCTCTTAAATGTTACAATTATTATCGTGTCATGTTTTTCACCTATTATTATTTTCTCTGGCTGCTAGAGGAAGTTTTGCGCTCGTATCAAGTTTTCGAAATTGATTTTTCACCGGTTTTGAGGTTCTCTAAGACTGAATTGATTTTAGTGGAAAAATCTCTGTATCTGTGTATATGTGTGAGTGTGTGAACAAAATATTTCGCAGAAATAGCAAAATTCATGTTTTCTTTAGGTACCACCGAACGACCACACTTTGATAATAAGGTTTTGGTCACAACCATCAACTGGAAGTCTCAACTGTACCGAATAGGTTTCATATTTTTCCACGTGTTTCTGAAAAGTAGCTCCAATGATTTTATTTTAAATATCATGTATAATCTACAAACATAAGAGTAAATTCTTACTCTTATTTGTAACAATTCGGCAAAATTGAATTCCGGGGGGGCTCTGAGGTAGAAGCAACGTTAAGCTTCCCTGCAAAGTACCACCTTATACAAATGTTTGGGTTTAAAACTATATAATATAAATATACGCTAGAAGCGGTGGTAGAATTCCAAAATTGAAAAAATCGGTTAACCGGATAGTGTGATTTCACAGAATGGGTGTATTAAGGTATCTATGGAATTTCAAATGTTATATGGAGTTGGTTCATCAATGTTATTGGCGCTCTCTTCTAGTATCTGTCTATGTAATTAATTATCATCTCATCACGTAGTTGATATTAATCAAGATAAAAAAGAAATTATTTTCTACAACATGGGATACTTATATCAAAGTATGATATATGTATAAATGACGTGATATTTTGCAATGAGAAGTTGAGAAATATCCCTTCCATTTTAGAAATTATCTTACATCAATTCTTACAATTATACGTAGCAACAATTTTGACTTTGTTAAAGTGGAAAAGTCATTTGTAATTCACAAAGATTGTTTAGTAGTTTATAATTTTGCAACTATTATGAGATGGACCTAAATAAGTAGATAGCAAAATGGTAGAAA